>JAPSES010071033.1:0-10953 GCA_029822895.1 Maxillicosta whitleyi | reverse complement strand
CACACACACAGAGACACACACACACACACACACACACACACACACACACACACACACACAGACAGACAGACAGACACACACAGACAGACAGACACACACACACACACACACACAGACACACACACACAGACAGACAGACACACACACACACACGGACAGACAGACACACACACACACACACACACAGACAGAGACACACACACACAGACACACGCACACACAGACAGACAGACACACACACACACACAGACAGACAGACACACACACACAGACAGACAGACACACACACACACACACACACAGACACACACACACACAGACAGAGACACACACACACAGACACACACACACACAGACACACACACACACAGACCATGTCAGAATACTCAGTCCTACAGTAGGAACTGACTGATGATCTTATTGTCTATAACACTAGGGCTGATGGGAAGTGTTCAGATTTGATCACTGTCAATGCCACTGTCCACTCTGCTCACTAATCCAATCCCTTATCAGTTCTATTGACCCTGGAGCGTTTACATGGATTACACCCGGCATTGTTCCAGTGTCTTCTGACTCCTGGAGGTTGAAGCAGGTCAGAGGTGATAAACCTACACAACAGATTGTGATGTGACGTAGGGACAAGAACTGACACCGGGGGAGGGGTAGGAACCGGACGGACACCGGGGGAGGGGTAGGAACCGGACGGACACCGGGGGAGGGGTAGGAACCGGACGGACACCGGGAGAGGGGTAGGAACCGGACGGACACCAGGAGAGGGGTAGGAACCTGATGGAACTGAACTCCTTCATTTCCCAATGGATCTAATCTAATGGACTAAAGATTAGATCCTTAGAAATTAGAGCTTTTTTAATATTTGTTCTGAAGCCGATGTGATGAGTTCTGCTAAATGGGACAGTCCTTTTGTATTTCGTCTAAAACTGTAAAAACTATGGAGGAAAAATGACTGTTTCAAGACAAGACCCTATTCTAGAAACAATCTGCACACAATAGTGATCAGATCAGGAAGTAAAAATACAGATGGCATTCCAGTTATGAAAGACTGGTGGTGATGAAGTCATCCAGAGGACAAACGTGAACCCTCCCACAGCCCCGCCCTTTAACTCAAACCTGTGCAGCTCCACAGCCCCGCCCTTTAACTCAAACCTGTGCAGCTCCACAGCCCCGCCCTTTAACTCAAACCTGTGCAGCTCCATACCAACATCTGTCAAAGCTTTAATTCTGAGCTGGAGTCAACAGGAAACATTAGCCCAAATACTTCTAAACAAGAAGCCATCAAGGCAGGAACAACCCCCAATAATTAAAACTCAGTGGTTCCAGACACAACAGCTGACTTTAAAACAGATTAGGTGTGGCGTGAGTTCTATATATTCTACAGGGTTCTAGCTAGCGCAATTTAGCGTATCGGCCTGACACTAAAATTTTGACCCAATACGCTAAAATTTCAACTGATACGCTAAATTTCAGTACAATTTCAGCATCATCATTTTGGCTATAATTGTTTGCCCAGATCAAAGACAGGGTCTGACATAATCGGTTGTCTGAAGCCCCTCCCCTGAATTATCTGTCTATCGTGTGTCTGTCCTCAGAGGATGCATTTACAGCCTGAGTTGGTGCGCTGCCATTGGCTCCTCTGTGCTGACGTCAGGACAGACGTACGGGGACGCTCTTTTACACTTAAAACAACGGCGGCAGCCCAGGAGTGAACATCTGCCCGGCGGGGTGTTTTTTTCACTCTTTATAATCTCATACTAGTCCTTTTCCTCTATTTGCAAAATTGAGGAAGTTACGATCAAAAGTTAAATATTTTAAAAATCATGACCTAGAGTTTGACCTTTCAAGGTCATCAAACGTCAACAAAATTGGTACCAAATGAAAGACCATAAAAAAGAAAGAGCAAAGTTAGTCAATATACATGTTTGTTTTCAAGACAGAAGCCGTTTTGTGAATATGCAAATTAGCTGCTGGAGCCCTGGTGACTTCAGACGAAAGTTCAAAGACAGACAGACACAGAAGGACAGACAGACAGACAGACACAGAAGGACAGACAGACAGACCAATGTCAAACCATACCCCAGAAGGGGGGGGTTAATAAATGCTGCTTCAGACGGGGGTCATTGAAAACCTCCACAGTTACAACAGAACCTGGTGAATAAAGACTGAGGCAGTGAACACAGTGAAGGCACAAACACCATGAGAGGCACGTCAGGAAGAGCAGGATTCCTGCACTGGTTCAACAGGCCCGCCCACACACACACACACACACACACACACACATACACACACATACACACACACACATATACACATACACACACATACACACACACACACACACACACACACACACACACACATACACACACACACACACACACACACACAGATTTGTTCAGTGTTTTTCTGACATAAAGACGACTTTAAAACCCACTCATGGCTCTGACTTTATCCAGACTCCGCCTCTAAACCGTTGAATCTTTCATTTTAATGATGTTTTGTTTCCGTCACCAAGTCTTTGTCTGATCCAGACCGAGGTTTATCTTCTGCTAAAAGGTTCAGTGATGCTGACGAGGACCAGGTTCTGGTTCCTCTGGTTCTGTTCATGAACTCGCCCGGTGTCTTATCACAGATAAACCTGGATGGATGGACTGTTAGACCGCCACAGACCAGGACCTTTATGAGTCTGACCTCTGACCCCAGATGGAGACTTAATGGAGTTCACACCATGTTCAGAGAGAAGCTGTTCACAAGACCAGAACCAGCACCATCCTCTGGTACAGCTCGGTCCAGTTCAGACCGATCTGGGTCCAGGTCGGGGTCCTGGTCCCGGTACCGGCTGTCCTCAAAGCCTTATGGCCCTGATCAGATCCAGATGTGTTCAGTGAACCTCTGGAATCACAGGAGGAGAGGCCGTGTCCAGCTTTAATTGGGAAAACAGGAGGAAGCATCAATTTTACTGCTTTAATAAGTTAAAGCTCCAGCGCTCGGACCCGATCGGACCCGACATGTGCTTCTCATTAGTTGTCTTTACCTCCACCAGAACCAGCGCACACACACAGAGGCAATGAGCTGCTTCCTTTATGAGCCAACAGAGAGGCCATTAAATGTTCAAAACACCATTGGAGGGGGTGGGGCTTAACTAGACGGTTCAGGGCCAGTTAGTGGGACCGCTCAGTCCAATTACACCCGGCCCGCCTCAACCCGCCCAGCCTGCACAAAAACCACACATTAAGAGGCATCTGGGCTCTGGTCTTTGGAGGCAGAAGCTCCGCCCCTCGCAGGACGCTCAGAAACAACAGCAGCGTCTGGACGATGCACGAAAATGCATTTTTTCTACTGTTTAGTTAAAGCTGCAGGAGGAAAAAGCAGCTCAGCATCACCTCCCAGTAAAAACTACAAAATATATAATCCAGTTAAAACTACAAAATATACAATATAAACTAGTAAAAACTACAAAATATACAGTAAAAACTACAAAGTACACAATATAAACTAGTAAAAACTACAAAATATATAATCCAGTTAAAACTACAAAATATACAATATAATCCAGTAAAAACTACAAAACTACGTGGCTGTAGTTGTTGACCGCAGATGGAACCAGTCCAGGTCCAGTTTAGTTCAGGTCAGTCCACGATAGTCCAGTCCAGGTCCAGTACCAGTCCAGGTCCGGTCACCTGACGTCGGTTCCACATTCACTTCACTGCTCATAATTCTTTGTCGTCTTGTGAAACGTCCGCGGTCCGTGTTCTGATCCATTTCAAAGTTCACACAGACCTCAGTCACATGGAGAACCTGCATGTTCTACCGGTTCAGACCCAGGAAGCACTGGTCCCAGGTTCTGATGGACTTTGCTGTAAATGTTTTAGTTTTAGTCAAGGACCATCATGAGATATAATGTAGGAAGACGCTCCAGAGGCAGAAGAATGACAAATACATTATTATTATGGGATGGGATGTTTATCCAAAATGTATAAAAAATCTAAACGTCATGGAAAAGGTACAAATGTACTGAAATCAAACCAGTCAGAGTTCGTAAGTCTGAACTCAACCAGTACGGAACACAGGGTCACATGACTGTACTGCCAAGTCACGGTCACATGACTCACAGACCGAGGTGGCATTTGATTCTGGACCATGTCTGGATCTGGACCAGGTCCGTGCAGAACCTGGTCTGAGTCTGACCCACAGGAATCTGGTTCAGGTGGATCAACGCATCACTTTCATCTTATCTGCAGGGGTCGTGACCTCGGGGTCAGATCTGACAGGCTCCGCCCCCTGGCTGCCAGTGCTCTGATAAGAGTCAGCTGACAGAAGATTAATGACCCCGCTGCTGCGAGCACACATGTCCAAACACACACGTATGAGCGCACGGAGCCGTGTCAGAGCCCAGAGCAGCCGTGATATTTCAGCGTTAACGTATATTGTGTGTGCGCGGCGTTTCCGTCTCCACTTCCTCGGCCTCTGCAGACTCTCTACAAAAACAACATTAGTGCACGGGCTCTGGCATGTTATTCTAACAAATACATTCTATTAATTCTGCCGCGTTACCCGAGCCTCCCCGTGAGAGGCTTCAAACGCCGTCACATGACCCCGCGCACCAATGGCGCGCTCTGGGAACCATTATGGAGACGACTTCCTGAAGGAGGCAGGTTCGGAGTTTAACTCTGCACCTGCACGCCGGCGCCAACGACAAGTAACGAGAGGATGAACCGTCAGCCGCTAACAAACGGACGACGGCGAGTTTGACTGAGACACAAAAACAGAAAACACACGACGACAGTCACAACCACGACATTTGAGGTTATTGATGTTGGACCAGTGTTCTCAAACCTAAACATTAGAACGTCTACGTTACCGAGCAGCGCCGACAGTTTGGGGATGAGTCCAGCCTGAACCATCTGAGTGCGTAGAGATGAGTCGAAGGACAGATTGAGCAGGAGGCGAAGGGCGGTGCTGAGCAGCTCCTCATGACGCCCCGGAAGAAGACGGGCCAGTTTCTGGACCGCCATGGCCTCGGCCTGGACGGAACCAGAGGACAAACACAAGGGTGTCAGTTAAAGAACAGGAGAACCTCAAACAGGACGTTCTATCATCATGTCTGTGACTGGGATCCAGGGCTGGAACCGGCATTCATGCACCTGTGTAAAGGTTCCGAACAGTGACAATAAAAATAAAATAAAACATAAATAAGACTTTACATCAAAAACTTAAATTATCTTTATTTAACCCTGTAAAGCCTGAACCATCAAATCACTGACAGAAAATTCTACTTGTTTAACCCGGAGCCTTTATTGGTTCTTCTGAACAACCAAAAAAAAATATGTTTTTTTTTTTCAAATGTCAATTTCCACATATGAGTTTCAATTTTGTATCATATTTGATACATTGGGTCTCAATGCTTATATATTATTTTTGAACAAACAAAACATAATACAACACAAACATGTCTAATAAATTATTAATTTATTTTCTAAATGTTTAAAGTTCTTTCTCATTAATGTCAGTGGACAGGCCTCTAGTGAACAAACTCCTCCCCCTGGTGGGTTATATGTGTACTGCTTGTATCTAATTGTATACGTCAGGATTTCAAAGAAAAAAAAATATCACATTGATCATGTAGAGGGCTTCAAAACTCATATATCAAATATGATACATTTGCTGTTAAAGAATTAATGATGAAAAAGAAGAAACGTCTTCAAGTGACTAAAAAACGGGACCGATGTCAGTGTGTGTTCTATGTGGATCAGAACCAGTTGAACGTGTGAGGTTCTCAGGTTCTGTTCTATGTTCCACTTCTGTGGTCTGGATGCAGGTCAACCTAACTATACCAGTGGGCGGGACTTTGACTGGAGGAGAACTGAACGCATCCAATCACAGTCCAGATATGAGTTCTATCAGTGACCAATAGGAACTAGACTGATATCTGGAACCATTTAGAACATTTCCAAATTTCTTAAAACTTGACATAAACTTTGTTGACATTGTCCCAAGAAAATACATCCAAAATTTGAAATGAATCTGACCAGAGAAGATGTTTGAAGAAACGACGAAGACGACACTGGACACAACGTCTTCCCAATAACTCACCGTGTATCAGACGATGAGAACATGAGATCAAATACGGTCATTTGTGACTTTAAGCTGTTGTTGTTCAGACACATTTGGTGTTAAGTGTGAACTCAAATGATCAAATGTGTGACGTAGCAGTAGTGATAATGAACTGCTCTGACTTTAACCCACACAGACACAGTTCCACTTTTATGGCACAACGTTTTGAACTGATCACTGTCGTTTGGTTTGTTTGTGTTTCAGTGAAAATCTGGGTTTTTTCTGTATTTAATTAACTGATCGTGTAGATGTTCTTTAAAGCTCAGGTTAAAGTTGAGGATTATCGTATTAAAAACAGACAAAACTGAAGAAAAAGTGACGTTTTCAGCAAATCTACCATGAACTGAACTTAAACCAGTGTGTCCAGGTTTATTATTATTATTATTATTATTATTATTATTTTTGATTCAACTTTGTTCATTTTATTGGTGACTTTGGCTGTTTTTGTTCATCAATGTTGTATAAGATGACAGTGTTTCCACAGTAACTACAGAGCCTCTGAACGTCCAAATATGGTCATATCTGATGATCATGAAAAGATGAAGAGCTGTTTTTTATACCACTTATTTACATGTATTAATAGAATTAATGGATCAACAGGTGTTAAACTGTTTATGTCAGCAGAACCTTTTTGTCTCTATGGGTTAATTACTATTTTTGACTTTTGACATTAACTTATTTATTTAGATTATGAATATGTATGTATACATCACATACAAATGTATTTATGTGATACTTCTCTTTTTATTCTGTCCTGTAAACTGCAGAACTATGGGGCCCAGGAAAAACATCCCCATTTTATTTTCATAAACATGTTGTGGAGGCCCAGTTTGTCCTGGTTTTGGTTCCATCAGGATGCTATCGGGCTCAGTTCAGGTGGAGGTGTTGTCATGTGACGGTGTCCGTGGTGTTACACACGGCGCTGCCGTTAACACATGCTTCGGGTGTCCACTGCGGTCTCCCTCCGCCACACATGACGGTCGTAACCTGGTCCCAGTTAGACCTCCGAGTGCTACTGTGTTACTGCAAAACCAGCTCCAGTCACACCAGCATCACAGACCAGACCTGGTCCATAATCAGAGCCAGCCCGCCTCAATTACAGCTACATCCTCCTCCCATTAGTGACAGCAGCTCCAACCCAAACGGACCGGCCTCTATCTGATCACACTCACAACACGGCCGCAGCGTAAATAAAGCCCACATTTACGTGATAAGGCCTTTTCTAATCACCTGCACGCCGTCCCTGGTGTAAAGCGATACGGCTCTCTGAGGAAAACGTGTTGAAATGCTGGTTCTGGTGTCGGACTCGGACTCTGAAGCCCTGAAGGGTCTTTAATCTGAATCAAAGATACACTGAAGGGGAAACAAGGAGATAAAACCAGTTCCTAACACGGTCTGGCTTTGATAAAGAGCCACAAACTGGGCCTGATTGGAACCAGGTGGAGCTGGATTACAGAGACTGGGGGGGTGGGAGTGGGGGGGGGACTGAAATCTGATAAGACGGCAGTTTTACACAGAAACAGAGACGTGTCCAAGTGAACGGGTCGGGACGGGACAGGACGGGCCAGGCCGGGCTTCAGACGCTGAACGGAAACGGTCACTGCACCATTAAACATCATACATGTCTCCAGCTCCAGAAAAACCATGTGTTCGTGTTTTTTCTAGATTTACGGGCCCGTTGTGATGGTCCACAGACCCGGTTCTGATAATCTGGCTCGTTACTCTGGACCCTGTTCTGTTTGAGACCTGATTCTTGGGCTGAAACACAAAGATCTGGTTTGTGATTAAACACTGGATCTGAACTGGACCTGGACCTGGACCCGGACTCGCCTCAGTGGAACCCCAGTATTTCTGACCCTCTGCAGGTTCTCACGGGCCTCGGTTCCTTTGTGGTTCTGTTTTATTTCAATAATGTGTCGTTTCTCATCATTATTTTCACCAAACCTACAAAGGCAGGTTTAACTGGTGTGAAGTCTGTCCCTGTTCATTCTACGTCCGTTTGTCTGGTGTTTACGATCATGTCTTTACACCTTCTCAGTGTGTTTCTGTCAGGTCCAATGGGACCGGGGGCCCGGGGGCCCGGGGGTCCACATACTTTGGGTCACATCTCTCACCGCTCTCACCATGTCGTTCTTATTCTCCAGGAAGATGGAGAGTTTCTTGAGGAAGGAGACAACGACCAGCAGCAGGTCCTGGTCCTGTCGGTCCAACAGCTTCACCAACATGTGGACGATGTTTTTGTTCCTCATCTTCAGCTCGGTGCGAGTGTCTTCAGCCAGGTTCAACAGCAGCGACAGGGCCACTGGGGGGCCACAACACAAGACAAAGCCAATTTAACAGAACAACAAAACCAAAAAAAAACTACATAATAAGAGGCACACTGTGACCCAAACCATCCAGACTGATCTGGTCTGAGTCTGGGTCTGGGTCTGAGCTGGGTCTGAAGGGGTTAAACCGTCCGGGCTGGAGTCTGAGGGTCTGGTGTTTACTCACAGCCGTCTGAGAGGACGACACATCCAATTAAGGCTGAAGGCGACCAAAACCCAGAGAAAACACTTCACTGAGCTGCTGATTAGTTTACATGGTCCTTCACTTTCACAGAGACCGATTCAGGACTGGATCCAACAGCACACGAGTGGTGCTGCTGACAGAGGAGTCAGAGACTGGACCAGGGGTTCTGACCCCAGAGGGTCTGACCCCAAAGACCTTCCCAGACCAGCTCAGATATAACCCCTCCAGCCTGTCCTGGTTCTTCCCCTGGGTGTCCCCCCAGTTGGACATGGGCCCTGTCACCAGGGGGTCATGTCTCCACCCTGGAACCTGGACCTGGTTCTGTTGGTCTGGATGAGGATGGGAACCAAGACGGCACAGATAAATCAGAGCTTCACCTTTCAGCTCAGCTCCTTCACCACATCAGACGTTACAACGTCCACATCAGTACCAACACTGTCCCGGTCCACCGGTCCAATAACGTCCATATTCAGATCACACCTGTCAATCAAACATTGTTTTGGACCTGATCTGGTCCATCTGGAGAAGTTTCTTCCAGATGGACCAGATCCATTTTCAGGGGTCCAGGTAAACCCACAGAGTCCAGGACGGTTTAGATGTAGTTGAACGTTACCTTTGAGGAGCTGCTCCTGCTTGGACAGAAGACTCTGGAACTTCCTGAAGGACTTCTCATGGTCTTTCTTCAGGGTTTGATTGTCTGAAGATTCCTCATGTGAAAACAGTTAAGGAGCAAAAAACTACATCGACAACATCCAACATCACAACAACTGAAGAGAACAGACTCCAGTGAAAATAAATGAACATTATGGGGGGCGGAGTCACATCAGGACATCTAGGCCCGGGTCTGAGTGAAACCTGGACCTCCAGGCCCGGGTCTGAGTGAGACCTGGACCTCCGGGCCCGGGTCTGAGTGAGACCTGGACCTCCAGGCCCGGGTCTGAGTAAAACCTGGACCTCCAGGCCCAGGTCTGAGTAAAACCTGGACCTCCAGGCCTGGGTCTGAGTAAAACCTGGACGTCTGGGCAACTCAATAAACCCTGTTTGGGACATTATTGTCCCTCATGAACCTACACTATGAACTGTACCCTGAGGAGGAGGGAGTTGATTTAGTTTAGTTTAGTTTAGTTTAGTTTAGTTTAGTTGAATCGAATCCAATCTCTGACCTAAGTCCAGTCCAGCCCAGGTGGATCTGTCTAGGGTTAAAGGATATAGACCTTCTTCTTCTTCTGCAGCTCGTCCTGCCACAGGTCGAACCTCTTCAGCTCGTGTTCGATGATGTTCATGCACAGCGCTCCGATCTTAAAGTGTGTGACCAGGCCGTGGAACTGCGAGAAACTGAGGAGGAACCGGAGAGAAAGACCCGCATTTATGCCAGAGTGGACGTTTGTGTTTGGGATTCCAGCTGGGAGCTGTCGTTATGGCGACCCGATCCGTCAGCTCCAGCGGTTTACACAGAAAACTGTCCAAGTCCAAACACGTCCAGTCAAACAGGACGTCAGCCCCCACCTCTAATCAGCCCCGCTCGCTCCGGTTCACGCCGTCGCCATGGAGACCGGCCAAGAACGACGATCACTTTCAGACGTGGTCTCGTTGCCCAAATGAGCTCTGACAGACGTTTATGTATTATTCTAGTGGGGGCTAATTTTAGTGTTTCCTAAAACTTCAGCCTGAGGTTCAGCAGAGACCGAAGAGTCCAAAGGCACAACGGCACCACTGTACGTCTGACACCAACACCGGGTCAGATACGGTCGACCAAAACCTGAAGGAACCTGAAGGAACCTGAGGCATGGCCAGAGAACATGAGGTTATCGGTACCAGGACAAACCCAACCTATGACTGCTTTAACCACAGGAGGTCCATTCAGCACCAGAACCCACACAGATGAACGGTACCTTCACCATGGATTCTGTAGAACCATACGGTTCCACCTGAACGACCCAGAACTATCGGTACCTGCACATACTGCACCTGGTTGGAACACACGGAGGTGGAGAACAGTTCCACAAGGTCCATGGTTCCAGTCAGGTTTAACGGTACCGTTCTGGATCTGTTCTGTTCTGTGTGTGTGTGTCCTGTGTGTTTGTGTGTGTGTTCTTTATGTTGTGTGTGTTCTTTATGTTGTGTGTGTGTGTCCTGTGTGTTTGTGTGTGTGTGTGTCTGTGTGTGTGTCCTGTGTGTTTGTGTGTGTGTTCTTTATGTTGTGTGTGTGTGTGTCCTGTGTGTGTGTGTGTCCTTTGTGTGTGTGTGTCGTGTGTGTGTGTGTGTTCTTTATGTTGTGTGTGTGTGTGTCCTTTGTGTGTGTGTGTCCTGTGT
>JAPSES010070993.1:0-10954 GCA_029822895.1 Maxillicosta whitleyi | reverse complement strand
GAACTGGTGATCCCCATTATGTTAGGTTTACAAGACTGTGTGTGTGTGTGTGTGTGTGTGTGTGTGTGTGTGTGTGCGTGTGTGTGTTTCTCACTCTGGGTGAGGGTTTGCGGGGGTCTTCAGACAGACTGAGCAGCAGGTACAGAACAGACCAGCGATGTTTCAGGACACTCTGTCAAACAAAACACAACATCTGATCAGAAAAACACATAAATAAATGATTTTTTTTTAAATTCACCATCATCTGCTGAGCAAACTTAGTGGTTAACGCCGCAGACTTTGGTGCGGTAGGTTGGCGGTTCAAATCCCAGCTGGGCCCTTGGGCAAGGCCCTTTATGCTACACATGCCTATACCTTGTAAGTCGCTTTGGATAAAAGCGTCAACAAAATGTAATGTAATAAAAGCGAAAAGAGGCTAACTGTTCTACCATTAGCGCAGGTTCTGACCAGAAACCCACCTGCGTCTGAAGTTTTCGGTGCAGCTCTGAAAACAAAGCAGCGTCCGCCTCTCTCCTCTGCTTCAGCACTGAAACAACAAAGTCAACAGCGATTCACAAACTGACAGCACACGATCGCACAACGATCATGTCAACGGCTCTTTTAGCTGCTTAATCCAATCCACTCAATGTGTTTCTTTTTAATGGTTTTCACTTTGGAACATCATCTATGTGGGTTTTAGTGAAATAAAAACACTGGCATCACCTCATGTGATTCAAGTAAACCCCATCCACATTTAATATTATTCATGAAACTACTCATATAATGAGTTAATACAGGAAACCGCCCGTTACTGATGACTCTATGGACCTAAAAATACTTAATGAAGTTCCCATAAGTCTCCTTTCACACCTGGGACAAATAAACGTGTACAGTAAGTGCTGATCTATTTTGGTTTTATCCTCTGCACTGATGCTTGGATCAATGTTTTCCCACTAATGGTGCTACTGTGGCTACAATAAATGTCTGCTGGGATTTACCATTACAGTTCAAGAAGCTCCTACATAAAAAGACAATTGCGCACAAAGAGAATAATTAGCGCAACATAGTTATTTACCAGCTGGCACCGACACCTGTATGTAGACACCTGGGATGGTAAATTATGATTTCTTTAAAACACTCACCTGAATAAATGGAAAGGAAAAGAAACGGCTTTTATACTTTTGACCTTGATATTTCTGTGCAACCGACTGAATTATATCCATGTTATTATCTGTTACACTGGTGTAGCTATGATATAAGACTATCCAACAATTAAAAAAATAATAATAATAGTAATAATAATAGTTCTGTGTCATCAGTTTGACTTTTTTTCACATTTGCATGATTATTCTTTTATTTTGCTGAAATTGTTGGTAACAAAAATGTACATTTACTGCCATATTAGTGCACATTTAAGGTACTTATACTATATTTACTTGTACTTTCCCACATTAGTTATTATGGACAATTGTATTGATTAGATATTTTGCAGGATCATGTAATTAATATAAGAAAAGAACTCAACAACTATCTCTAGCAACAACTTGAAAATTAATATATTTATGCTTTGATAAATACACAAATACGCTGTTGCTGATGAAGTCGGAATCAAATATTTTCATCTCTTCTCATGAAACAATTTTGACAATGTGATTTATTCCTGATAGATAAAGTGTAACTGCGCCACTGGAGTATATAATCATTGCACTGGGTCAAATGTGTGCCTGCCAACTTTCACTGCATCCTCTTAAACACTATGGGTTAGAAAACTTTTTATTTAATTAGAGAAGCTACTTACACTCTTTCTTGATCTTTTCTGACACCAGGAACTCATCTCGCTCAATAGTGGGAGCGTAGTTACTGCCAATGACCCGCACTGCGTACTGGAACTGATGGGCTACTTCAGCTGGGGAAAAATATTCAATAATAAGTAAAGGTCAAATCAAATGGGCCACACTTCATGTAGAACAGGGGAAAAAAACACATCTGTGGGAATTCCATAGCTCCTCACACAATAATCTAACATGTTTGATTTTGCTTTAATCTTTATTTGTCAGTATATTACACACTTAAAACTGAATCTCTGAATTTACCCCATCATTATCTGAGCGTGCAGGAACACATCATACACTGCAGAATCGGAATCCAACTCCAAACTCCAGCTTTATGGGCCACTGTTTATTATCGTGTACTTTATATTGTGTGTCCTGGAAGCATGTTTGTTTAATTACTAGAGAACATTTTTAACTTTTACCCCAAATTTTCCATGTGGAGGAAAATAAAAATAACTCAGCTGCACCAAACATACGACGACGACATCTGTTTGATTCCTAACATTGCATCACTATAAATGCTGAAAATGTAAAACTCATTAAATGATGTGAGTGTGTATGACTGATGTGACATATTTACTGCTATGGAAGGGAGCATGTATTAATAACAAATTAGCAATCCCATCTTATTTTTTTTAATTAGATTAAGACAGAAAATCACCCTTAAGTGTCCAGATAACATCCAACTTGGTTAATATTTGCACATCTTTGCTGCAGTCTGACTAAACATGCTAACCTTTCACTGATGCATCACACGGGGGCCTAAAGCTAGCAGGACACAAACCGGACCAACAGTGTGTTTTTCAGCCTGACAGCTGAAGGATAGCTGAGATAGGATGATAAATGTGTTATCCAGCTAGGGCTCATACTGTATTTACAGCTGGAGGTGTAAAAAAAAACTGTTAAGTTGGATGTGCATTTAGCTAAGCCTGCTGACAGCTACGCCGACCTAGCCCATGCTGCGTTCACTGAACACAAGCGCCACAAACAATAATCAGCATCATTATTTAATAAAATGTCATATAAACGTGTCCGTATTTATTTTCACAATTGCAAATAAGTGCACAACAATACGCCATAAGAATTGGAGTTGACAATCAAACATCAAGCATCATTCATTTTCCTACAAATTCCCATTAAGCGAATCCGTTATTTCTACGACATTCCGCCACAAAAAACATCCCGGGTTGAGTCGGTGTACGCGGCGGAAAAAGTACAATTTGGAGAAAATACCATCAATTTGAGACGTAAATGTGGAACCGAATTGCTCGGTAGAAAACACAGATTTGGCCAAGATCTTTGGAGTTGGGGTTGCGACACGTATAGTTGATAATAGAGAATGGAAATATGAAAGTCGTACGGTTCTGAATGACGTTTGGTCTGGCATCGTACGTGAACTAGCGCCACACATGCTAACGCTCAGTGATGTACCTTCGCTTTTCCCCGTGATCCTGCAGCAGAGGCTCTGGAGAAGCACGTTGGGGGACTTCTGATCCAGAGTGGCCATCTTGCTCCTGACTTATAATCAATCCGCTGCTCAATTACAGAATAAATGCTACAGTGTAATTGAACTAACTCCAGTCTCTCGTTCCGAACAACGCCATTTTGACAAGTTGTGACAAGTGAGCATAAAACAGGAAGAGTTTGACCGCAACGGCAGACATGTTCCCTTCAAAATAAAAGCATCAAGTGGCAAATAGTAATTCGTTTCGTGCTGTTAAATAAACTCTGCACTTGGGACAGATTGATCAAACTGACATCAACAATCCGATAAAGAGGATTAATATGAAAATTTCCGACATACTTTACAATGTAGTTTGATACTAACTTCTCATAGTGTTTTAATAAATCACACATTTTAATGTTTATCAATCATTCATTCATCTTCTGAACCCACTTTATCCTCCCCTGGGGGGGTCATTGGAGCCTATCCCAGGTATTTAACATGTAAGATGGGGTACACCCTGGACATGTCACCAGTTCATCGCAGGGTTGACATATAGAAACAAACAATCACTCTTATAATCACACTTTTGGGTAATTGAGATTAATCAATTAATTTATCAGTGGATGTCTTTGAATGATGGGAGGAAGAGAGAAAGAGAACCCACCATCCTTATCAACACCATCATCATTACGATTATTATTATTATTATGTTTATTGATAATAAAAAAATAATAGGTTAATACGTTTTTTTTTTATTGTTGATTGTATTATCATTCATGTTCTTGTAAACTTATTTCAATTTGCATCTTATTTGGACAAGTTTAAAGAATTTATTGATTTTTTTTTAAAGAAATTTAGAACAGTTATATTAATAAGCCTCATGCTAGTGTCAACTTTAAACATGAAGTTGATGGTAAGAAAAAATAAACAAACCATTGCCCAAAGATAATATTCCAGGCTGTGAAAAGAAAAAAAGACCAGCTAAATATTTGCTATGTGATATGATATACTGTAGATATGTCTGCTACGTTTAGGATTAAAAAGTTTACTCGTCAATTTTACGTTTTAGGATAAAACCGGAAACATTATTGTTTTAATGCAGTAACTTGACGTTGGTGTTTGAACTGAACGCGCCGAAAACAGGACGGACACATCGATGGAAAATAGTTCCCTCCGGAAACACAGCACAACGGACTTCAGTTCCGTCACTTCTGAGGCAAAACGAGGAACACGATTGCCACACATTTAATTAAAGTCATAATCCTAATATGCTCTAAGATACCTTAGAAAAGGATATTAAATGTCAGCCGATGTGATTATATGACTCTTGGACATTTTTCATTAGCATTAATTTGACTATTGCCTCAATATCTGATAGTGATTATGATGGATTTGATGTACACGCCCACTTTCTCAGGTCCATCTGTGACAGTCATCCATCCTTCCTCAGAATTTTGACAGATGACGACAGCCTTGAGCTGCCACTTGTTTTAACATGCTTTGATATATGAGCAGCTGCGAGTTGAAACATGTCGGCACTGGGCCCATTTATTAAAGTGGTTTCTTTTTTTTTTTTTCATTTTTGCAAAATACTATGCCTCAGTCTTTTCCTTATGACTCATTATTCACAAAGTAAAGCATAAATCATACTTGTTTTTCTTTTTTTTTCTGGTCTCAAGATCTAAGCACCTGATTTGACCCATGGATTCATGAAGCAATAATCCTTATTTGGCCTGCTAGCATTTGTTTTTTGTTTAGGAAAAAAGAACTTGCCTGGATAGATGCTGAAATCTCTCAGGCAACACAGTAGGATATGTTTGAGTAGAATGATAATATAATTACTGAGATTAAGACAGATACACAGAAACAAAGTATATTTGTTTCTTGAGTTAAAGAAAAAATCCTCATCAGATTGGGATGTTTCTATTCTAACATTCAATTGTCAAAGTTTGTTTAAGTAAAAAACAGTTTAGAGACTCAATTTGCATAAATCATCCTATACCATAATAACACATTAAGGCTGGTTGACAGTGTAGTCTTTAATAACCAAACAAGTCTTCAACATATCAGGGGTCAAACATGGTATAATGAATGTAATGAAAATCCTTCCTCATTATGGTAAGAATGAGGTAGTTTTATTCATGAGATGATTTTAAAATTAAGCTTAATCCCAGACGGAAGAACTTTTAATATTAAATATTGAAATATATCATCATCATCATCATCATCATCATCATCATCATCATGGGATGTATTCATGGTTGCACTAATTAATTTCTTTTTTTCTTTTTTTTTTTTACCATGTTTTAGAATATTTACGCACCTTTTGTTACCTCCTGTATGCCTAATTGTGTATCTTTTGTTGAATGAAGTTGAGTAAATCTGTTTTCCGGACTGAACGTAGAGAAGTGAGGTTTGGTAAGATAAATTCCTACAGTCCTTAACCCCTTAGTGCATACATTTATTGACAATTACATTAAAAAATGTGTTGTTGTTGTCAAGCAGATGCTTAAGTAAGTGAACATTGTTGATTTGAATAAAGCACACACAATAGCTATGATGCAAATTAATGACATTAAATTTAATTTTAATAATAGTAATAATAATGAAACAAATTTTCCAGTGTCAGATATGTAGATTAGTTTATTGAAGCAGATATTGTTCAGTTCTTCCAGTCAACAATTCAAACAAAAGAAAACAAAATTTTTTTTTTTTTTTTTTTAAATCAGTGGAATGTCATGAAATTAATTACACCGAAACAAACAATGTGGTGAAAATGACACATCACTATCAGGAATCATAGGCTAAAAAGTCTTATTTAGATTATTTTACTGACGATCCATTTCACATTGTATACAGCACACATCATACGCTGAAAAATGTTTGGCTAAAACAAAACAAAACAAAACAAACAAAAAAAAAAACCAATCAATCTTCTAATTAAAAGAAACGTCCGATCAATTACGCACGGAAAACACTAGAGTGCGCATGCGCTCACCTTCAGAATCGAGCCACCACCTGGCTCCTCGTGACGTAGATTTAAGAAAAGCTCCTTTGGCTGCGGCGCGAGACAAGAAGATTATTAGCCCACGCGCACGGGGGTGAGAGCGAAGGGAGCGCGAGAGAACCACAGAGAAGGTGCGCGCACTTCAGTTGGGTGCCAGGCGCACAGTAAGCGGCAGCCCGACGGAGCGGTACCCGCATGCGCTGCCCTAAAACCGGACTAAATCCTCCGAGACAGCCCGGGTCTGGAAGTGTAGGTACGCACAGGTTGGACAGTCAGTGTTGGACCGAGCCTCTCATTTCAGGAAGAAGACACGGGAGAGACAGACATGGAGACAGGAGGACAATTGGAAACAAGTTAGCACCGACAGTGAAGTAAAAGACGAGTCAGAAAGAAGAAGAAGAGTCCGGGAAGGAAACGGGACCAGGATGGGGATGGATTTCAGTACTCTACGGACCCTCATCAGCAGATATGTAAGTTTGGCAACAGACACTTTTTGTTTAATAACATTTTTTCCTCATTCAGTGCGTTTTTTTAACAGTAAATATGCGCACGGTTATCACTAGAGGTTTCAGATTCCACCGAAGCGGCTACTCATCCGGATTAAGTTTCACTCAGGGAAAAAAAAAAAAAAAAAAAAAATCATAATAATTGGAAAGTGAATGAGAAAGTGGCAACAGACACTTTAATATCTTACACCGTTTTTGTTTTGTTTTTTATAGGAAACATTGTTTGGAAATCTATAAATGATATAAAAATGTAGTTATAACCTCCAAAACACCATAAACTGTTCATTTATTACACTATGGGAGACTAAAATAAACTACTTATAACACTCATTTTCAATCTATTATCTAACTTTATACCTTTCCCTCATGTCTTAATGCTTACATATAAAGTCAACAGAGCATAAAGGTTGTTGAATAAGTAAAAGATGGAGTTCCTGATCCTTCCTACTAGTGTGAAAGCAGGTTTTCTGAGACTTGGCTAAATGCTCAGTCAAGACTGGACTTGTCAACATGTGTAGACATTCAATTCATCCTGTTGGCAAGCCATCAGTGGTGGAGCAAGACCTGTGTTATAGAAAATATTCCACTTTAAGGGAATTTAAGTGCATTCAAAACATTAGAAATAAAAGTATGATGAGTGACATTAAAGCAGTAAAGTTATTTAGATTCATAATACTGCTCATGTTTTACTTTTAGAATTTACTTTACATTGCATTTAGGAGAGGTTTTTTATCCGATTTATACAATAGAGGACATAAACATAGCATATAGCACTTGCATACAAGGTGTACAGGAAATATACAGAACATTAGGTGCGACTGCAGACTGGGGTTAGTAGGTTTTGTTTTTTTTATTATTATTATTATTATTATTATTATTAGGTAGAGTAGACAGACACATACAACATACCATAGAGCACAGATGTCAAACATGCAGCCCGGGGGCCAAATCCGGCCCGCCAAAGGGCCGGATCCGGCCCCTGGGATGAATTTGTGAAATGCAAAATAATTTTAGTTCACTAATTCACTGTCATAATATCCTATAAATACTCACAAATCCAAATTTTTGCTGTTGTAAATATAAAAGTTTTCATGTATTTAGACTAAAACACAGTATAATTTAGCAAAAAAAAAAAAAATCAGAATCACCTGAAATGTCTTAAAAATCTTAATAATATTCCACCTGTTACTAAATATTTTGTGTATCTGTCGATCCGATGTGATCTGTACGTTATAATATACGTGTGGAAATGATAAACTAAAGCATAATAGTGTTGATATTCACATTGTTTGAAAGGATAATTTGTAGATTTGAACATTTTCATCAGGTCATTTAACTTTTTATCACTGTAAAATATAAAGAAAAGTTTAGAGTTGAAATTATTTATATATTATTCTGTCATTATTTTACTGTTTTGACCCTTTGTACATCAAATATAGCTGAATGTGGCCCCTGAACTAGCCTAAAACGAGTCCACCCCAGCTCAGACATCAGTGCAGTAACTAGTCTTTATTTTTTTAGTTTATTAATTTAGTCACATTCCATCACTTTAGACACATGATACATACTTTAATCTGTTCAACCCTTTGTTTCAAAGTAACTGAAGTCACTTTTTCAGTTGTATTAAGTTCCATAAACTCATAATTGACCCGTGACATGAGCTGACAGGACACAAATATAAAGCTGTAATAGGATTTTTGGCTGTGTAACAGTGCTATAGATGCACTTTACTATTGTTTCCCCTGACTGAGCATCGCTACAAATAATCATTCGGTCGCATGAATTATGTAATCCAGTTGTTTTCTGTCTCTCCTCGAATCGATGAGTAGGAGCAGCAGCCGGTCTATATGGCTCTGGCTTGCATTAGGCTCCACAGTAATGTGTTTAACAATAATCCAGACGAAGCAAACCCCACGCTGCCATGAGCGCCGGTGAGGTTTAGACCCCTCTCCACTGCTTAGCTGCGGCTTAGACGCGGCCTTCCGACTGCTTCATACGGATGATCGAATCAAATCTGTGGTGAAATGGAGCCATAAAGTAAGAAACATGCAGAGACAAGCTGATGACGGGTCGGATGTGGGATGTTGATGAGCTCTGCTGCTGTAATTGATCTGGATAACTGCTTTAGACAAATGGGTTTGGGGTAAATTGATTGTGTTGCCAGTGCAAAAAAAAAAAAAAGAGACAAAGAGAGAGACTGCTGAATACCTCAGATTAGGGTTAGAAGCATTTATCTGTTTGTCAATACTGGGCTTTTATGAAATATCAGTCATTACTGGGAGGAATAAATGTGATGGAGGAGCAGCGTCTGCGTAATAGTGTGGTCATAAATCAGTTTTCAAACTTCTGTTCATGCGCTGAATGCTCATGGGTAATGGCAGCATGTGATGTGACAGTGTCCAATGTGTCAGATGATCTTTGTGTGTTACCGTGGTAACGCTATAACAAGAAAAAAAAAAAGTGCAGTTCAGGCAAAATGCTTTAGCAACAGTACTGTGTATATATATAAAAAAAAATGGATTGGAACCAGTAGTCGAGTTGGGGGGGGGTTAGTTTATCTGACATATTCTGTGCAGATGAATTGTGTCCTTTTTATTGTTGTTGAAGCAAAAACACGATTAATATACTGGTATTTTAATGTCCTAAAACATGCACGGTATGGATGTTATGTGTCAGATCCTCCTGTTGTTGACGTTGAGCAAGGCACGTCAGAATTAGAGTCATCGATGTCACATTTTCCACAGTTATGGTCAAATACACAGGACGTATTTTCCCACTGGGTTCAAGTCAAACTTTAAACTCATGTTATTTTAAAATCTTTTGGTAATTAATCTATTAAAACCTGTAAATTAACTTCTGAACCTTTAACTCTTAACTCTATTTCCAGAGTTAAATAGAAGAATTCATTGATAAAATGGCACAAGGGATGGAACTTCTAGATCAGGGGTGTCAAACATGCGGCCCGGGGGCCAAAACCGGCCCGCCAAAGAGTCCAATTTGGCCCCTGGGATGAATGAATGAAATACAAAAATTACACTGAAAAAATTAACAATCAAAAATGTTCATATACTATATAAACTATATTTAACCGTCCTTCAGTGGTTTATTACCATTTATTGTATTTTGTGTCTTTTCCAGTGAAAACCAAGTATTGCCCAACATTGAATTTATTAATCACGTAAATGTTCATAAAATCTTGGATTAAAGTTGATCGTCATAACATCAAAAACAGAGAAAACTGAAGAAAAAGTGACTTTTTTCAGCAAAATGTGTCATTATCTGAACATAAACAAAAGTGTTTCCATCCACTGTCATTGATCCAACGCCATTGGTTTTACTGGTGAATCGATGTTGTAGAAGATGACAGTGTTTCCGTGGTAACTGAATGTCCAAATATGGTCATATCTGATTACAATGAAAAGATAAATAATTGGTGTTTTACACGAGCAGGAGAAGAGTTCCGTTACAGCAAAAAGTAATCCATTACTGTGATGCATTACTTTTGTACAGCGCTCATAAGGTGCTTAAAAGGTAGAAACATGTAAACACTGCAGGAAAAAAAAAACCAAACGTCATGGTAACAGTGATCGCAGCGCTGCTTCAGTCGTGTCCAGACTATATGTCTATACTTTATTAGAGCGGTGCCGCTGTTGGAGACGCTGCCTCGCTCCTACTTCTCTTCTCATTATTTAGTGTTTATTTGTTATTGTCAAGTGGGTTACCTCGACCAAGTGGTCAGTTCATTTCCACTTAGCAGTGTCTTATTTTGAAATTCACTGCATCAGTTCAGTACCAAAATCATCTACTGATATAAACCATTTAATGCCTGTTGATTTTTTAATTTAATTTACTTGACTTTTGTACTTTGTATTTCATGCAAAATAAATAAATTGACACAAATGTCACACTAGGTCCTTATGGGTTAAACTGGTTTGAAGATGTTGACAGAACGTTAAAAGTGTAGTTGCAGCTTGGTGTTGTGATCACGCGTCTTTAGCCGCTGCCTCCTCTCATTAGGTAAACTGGTCTAAATGTTATGTAAGCATCCAGCATTCGATGGAACTCCACCGTGTAGAGTTGGAGTCTTTGTGACTCCCGCTCCGGTCCAGCCTCAGTGAGAAGGAGATGTAATCACAGTGACAGGAGAACTTGTACTGTCCACAATGTGGGCTCAACCCCCCCC
>JAPSES010070972.1:0-10954 GCA_029822895.1 Maxillicosta whitleyi | reverse complement strand
GTATGTTTCCAGTGTCAAGAATCTAATAAAATAGATTAAAAACAAATGTGGGAGTAATATTATGGGGTGTCAGTCACAATATGTGGGGGAACTGTGCTGCTTGGTGGAGGTTTACGCTCTCTGAGTGCTTTTGTAGTATTATGAGGCTGACGACATGTTTAAAGCACAGGCCTATCTGTACACTATGTGATTACGCCTCTGCACACGACTGATGCTTCCAGATCTTGTTAATGGTCTCTACAATCAAAGCAACAATGCAGCATCTGTTCGGTCTCTATTGAATAAGATGATGCTAAAAACAAACTGCACAGCCCCGATCAAAGACCTACTGAATCAAAGAGATGAATCAGAAACAGGGGGCAGGGGGAGTGAACGGACACAAACCTGCAGCTGTTTCTCAAATTTCATTGGCTGCTTTTATGACACCTTGCGTCCTTTGAGCTTCTGGTGGTGTTTATGTGCAGCGAATACTGGAGTTTAATGAGAAAACAAGAAAAACAATAGTATGCATACATTCATCCTTGATTTATCTTTAGTGTTTTTCATAATGTGAACAGCTCAGGAGACTGTCACAGACCGAACCACATCATACAGCATTTATTACATTAGGCCTGTTATGTAACAACATCCTGGCGAGGTAGACACGCAAGCAGCTTCTGCACCGACAGGATGGAAACGCAACGTAGGTTAAAGGGAAAGATACAGCGTGAGAGAGAGAGAGGGGAAGAAAAGGGGGCAATTTATGAGAAAGGATGGGACTGTGGTATCAGGTACTCTGCTGGGTTAAAGAGGAATAAACGAGGAGACGTAGATGAAGGGTTCTAATTATATAGAAGATAAAAACTTTTGCTAAAAATGAAGTCATCTCCCCTGTGTCTTCTGGAGACTCTGCAGTCTCTGCTGTGAAAGACAGGGTGTCCTTCCTTCCCCACGACTAAAACAAATGTGCAGGAATCTTAGTGCATGTCTATGTGTGTTTGTACCATAGAGCTGTGTTTTCCAACCTGTTTTACACCGCGGCATATATTTGACATTAGAAGAAAAAAAAAAAAAAAAGGCACATCTCCAAACAAAAATGACATGAAAAGTATATTCATTGAATTGGACCATAAAGCTCAGAGGGGTGCACCAGCGACTCCTCAGACTGAGCCCCCAGATTGAAGTCTGTTGTATATTATGGGATGCATATCCCTCCTGGGTAACTCACTAATCCATGCAACACCAATGATTTCTATCGGCTTTTTCCCTTCTGGGGTCACCACAGCAAATCACCTTCGCAGGTTTATTTTGTTTATTTTTACGTCGGATGCCCTTCCTGACACAACCGGGCTTGGGACCGGCACAATGAGGTTTGCACCCCCTTGTTTTGTATTGGGATGTATAGTGTAAAGAACCTTTCCCAAGGGATCACCTGGGTCTCGAACCAACTACCTTCTGCATCAAAGTCAGTGGCGTTAATCATTGAGCTACACAGTCGCTAATCCATGTATCACTACTGAGGGGGCTTTATTTATATTTAGAACCACCACATCAGAACCAGTTCACTTTTATTTTTACTATCAAACAGAAGCAGCAGACTGTTGTTACAGACTGGATCATTGGTGTGTGCAGTTTATGGATCTGGATCACACTCACTCACACATCAATCAGGTGAAACTGGATAATTTTCCACGGCACACTGGTTGGGAAACACTGCTGTAGAACATATAAACAAAAACTGGAAGAAAGAGTGGAAGGATTATGGCTATAACAGCGCATTTTGAGTTTTATCTGCATTTCAGGGAAAGGTGTAAAGTATAAGAACACTTTTATCTTTGTAAGTTTTATTATAGTTTTATTTATAGTTTATATATTAATTGTATTCTTTTTTTCTTTAGATACAATAAGATAATACAAGAAATGTGTGCACAGCCGTATGAGACATTTACAAATCTAAACTAACAGGGTTCTAAAGGTACTATTTATTGTGACCTCTGACCCAGCACAAACAGTTTGATATGTGTTGAATAAAACCAAGTATAAAACATCAGAGAATTAATGCAATAAATGTCAAATTGTCTCATAGAAGCTGTTGTTCCCTTAAACGTTTTAATATATAATCTAAAGTGATCCCTGACGCAGTGACATGACCCTTTACTCATCATCCATACTACAGAAATGAATAGTTTGGCAGAATAACAACAACAAAAACAAAAAACAAACAAACAAAAAAAAACAACAACCCACAAACAAACATAACAACAAAACATCCAGGGTCATGTTTTTAAATATTTATCACCTCCCCAAATATTGTGCAGATTTTTATGAGGATATTAACAAACTGCTATCTATGATTTGTGTTGATTTTTAAACTTTTCTCAAATTAAACTTAAAACTAAAATTACGTTTACATCTACAAACTGTGCTTTAATATGGACAAACTGAAAAAATAAGTGTCATTGTAACAATATTCTGCTTCAGTGTATCATTTTCACATGTACTTTATAACTTACAGATCACAGTGGATCTACAAATACACAAAACATTCAATAACAGATAACAATATTGTTAAAACTGCACTGAAGACATTTCAGGTTCATATTTACTCACATTATTCACTTTTTTTTTTTTTCCCCAAAATTATCCTTTGTTTTGGTGTAAATACATGTAAATGTTTACAGAGTTGTGAGTGTTTATTAGATATTATGGTAGTATTTTAACAATCACTTGAAATTGACTGGTTCTGTCTATGGCCCCTGAACTAAAATGATTGTGAAATATTAAAATTAAACTAATATAATAACAAAGTCATCACAAGGGCCGGACTGGACCCTTTGGTGTGCCAGATTTGGCCCCTGGGCCGCATGTTTGACACCCCTGCCCTGGACAATTTAAGAGCTGACACACACTAAGTGACCCATATTGGACTTATTGATCACAAAGGGACTAGACATGTCCAAACTTAGTGTGTGTGATGTGGGTTTGTCTGATCATTGCTGTGTTTTCTTTGAGAGCATGTTTTCAGTGCACACAAATGTTTCAAAGGAAAACAACGTGTAACTGAAGGTACCAATGAGATCTCTCCTCTAACACCTGCACTGAGCTTGTGACTAGCTTCAATGCTAAGATGCTAAATGTTATGGATTCCATTACTCCCACTAAGGTGAAGATTATCTTTGGAAGGAAAAAGTCTAGTGAAAAAGATAGTGTTGGAAAGCCGAGCACAGATGCAGAAAAACAAACCTACAGGTAATTATGATATTTATAAAGAGAAACTTCACTCAGTGGTTGTGTCAGGAAGGCCATCCCACATAAAAACCTCTGCGAAGGCGATTCGCTGTGGCGACCCCTCAAGGGAAAAAGCCGAAAGAAATCATCATAAAGAGAAACTTCACTCTTTTAATTTACAACTAAGGAATTTTCTGACATTATCACCAAAAACAGTCATTGTACTCGGGCCCTATTTGCTACTGTCGATGGAAAAAAATCCAGTATTCAAGACGCCATGTATGAAAATGAAACGTGTTTAGATACCCACCCCCCCAGACTGAGTAGACTGCAGTGGAAATGCAACTCACGACTTGCACCGCATAGGTCGGACAGCGCTGGGAACAGAGGGTGTGTGTGTGTGTGTGTGTGTGCAAAGAAAAGTGTGACTCACACAATACAGTGGAGCGATCCCATCAAACCAGCAAATGTAAGCAAACATAGGGCTATAGGCTTCTAAAGACTGCCAGGGGGACTACAACATTGAGTCACCAAAATTAATCCAGGAGACCCAGTCAGCTGTGTGTGGATGTGTGTGAGTGTTAAATGTTAGCCAAAAGCCCCCGTGGTTGTTTGTATTAAATTCTGTTGTCGCTATTTGTATATTCGGCACTGAATCATGGCTGGTGCATTTTAAAGCAGGACATTACATGCTCTATACCCCTGCACTAATCTGCTGTGTGAACCATCTGTCAGTGTATAAGGTGAACGTTCTGCTTCATCGGGGCACGGCGGTAACGTTCATACTCTGAAATGTTGACAGTCTTACATAAGAGCAACGTGCACTTTAAAAAAAAATACAAAAACACTGGCATTTTTGATATGATTATTTAATATTATGTGAAAAATGTCCCCATTATCATGTTGTACTATATTACTGATTTAGCTTTTGTAAATGGAATTATGTATTTTAAAACATTTCCCTGTTGTCTATATAATCTGTAAATGTTCTGCCTTGGTCTGAATTCTTCATTAATTCAACTCCACAGGTTCAGCTTCAACTCTATTTCTGAGTAATGACACCAGAAAGGTCAGATAAATGCAAATGAGCCACTTCAGGCCCTGCCCCCTCCAGGTTGTTAACTGTGCTGCTCTGTCCTATTTAACCAACAACTGAATATTTGAGATAATCGCCTCATATTTTCAGTTTTTACTACAACCACTGCTGCTGATAAACAGTTATGTTGAACTCAAAATGTTCATCAGAAGTATTGGCCTTATATGGGCAAATGTTGTGATGTAACTAGTTATAAAATGTAACAAATTAAGCAGGAATTAGAACAGGTTGTAGAAATAGACTAGATTTTTTGCCAAAATTAATATAAAGATAGTTTTGCGGCACCTGGAGGGTTCGAATCCAAACTGTATGAACTATTAGGGTCCAAATTCACAAATAAATGAACCAAAGACTAATATAAATGCATTTAGATAAATATGAGCCTTTAATAATTATGTTGTTCTTCTTCTATATAGTACGAGCTGAACGTGTATTATAATGTATACAGGCAGAAACTGTCACATAATTAGATGATGTATTTGTAAGATTAAGAGGGATTTAAGAAGATTTAAATGCAGAAAAAGAAAATAACATTCCACTATCTTAGTCATCTGTATTTTCCACCATGTTTCTACAATAGCTCAGTCGATAACCTTATTTTCCACTTCAATGTGGGTGGAATCTAGTTTTTAAGGTACATTAAGGTACTTTACTGCTGTGTTTGAGTGTGAACCTGTTGTTCCGCTCTTAGCTAAAAGCCCAGAACAGACAAACCTCTGCTCTAATGAGGTCCTTCCATGTTTGTCACAGCCGCCACAGGGGACACCGGGGGGGAAAATCTGTTTGGTTGCAAACTAGTACTTCACCTGTCGATGCACATACACTGTTTTCAGACACATTCGTCTTTATTCCTAATTATACACATCAGTAATAACCTCAGATCTGGTGCAATGATTACACACTCAGTTACATTTTATTTATCAATAATAAATCAAACACAGCAGATATGCCAGTGTTAATTTAATACCATAAAGTGTCTATATGTGTCCACACTATGTAGTGTAAAATGAACACGTTCAACACCATGATTTAACAACATAATTTTTTAACAAAAACACCACACACAGTGTAGTTTTAAATCAATGTGTTGTTAATACAACACCAACACTCTCTATTTAACACTAACAATGACTATTTAACAGTCCAATATTTGCTGTTTAGTCACAATCATTTCATGAGAAGAGGTAAAAAATATTTTATTCTAACTTTTTGTGCAACAGTGTATTAGACTCTGCACCTTTAATATGCCCAAATGACATCTTAGCTCCCATAAGACATTGCAAACTAGGTTTTTAACACGGTAATATTTCTGTTTCTGTCCCAAACTCCATAAGTTGATGCTTTAATCTGATTTAAATGATAGATCTTTGTGTTGAATTTGGAGCTGCAGCTTTCCAAGGCAAACTACCTCCAAGCAGATGAGGATGAAGATGACGATGACTCATTCTCTTATCAGGATAGACTGCACAGTCAGCAGCTTTTAATAGCACACTGCCTCGGAAACACAACTGTCTGACACATCATGTGTGGCAAATAGTCCCACAGGAGCAATTACTGATACTGATAATTGGATTCATGAAAATAAACGGCTATGGTATCTGTAGATGTCTACATTAATGCCGAGCTTTTTCTTTAAGTAGTTACATTTTTCCTACTTTTGGTCAATGGTGTATAGTTGGAAGTGCACTACATAGGGCTCTGCTTTTGCTAACATTATTACACATAAAAACTGCAACTATGAAAATCTATGTGGGGAGAAAATGTCTTCATTCTACAATTGTGTTCAGACAACTATGAAATAAAGTGGTAAATCTAATAAAAGGGAAAATATCATTAAACAAGATGCAGTGAATGTTCATTTCAACAACAATCAAAAAGTGTTTGTCCTTATTCAAATTCAATTCAGTATGTTATGACAGTCACATAGTGTTATTCAGGCACTGGACACAGGTCTGGTACTATTCACTCTGGACTACAGGAAATAAATATTCTGACTCGTTTGCTGTGCATTTCCTTAAAGGAATCACTCCTGTCTTGAGCAGCCAGCGCCACACATCAATGTATCAGCACTTTTGCCCGTGGAGAAGTGAGACATGATGTTAAAATGCCTACAACAGAAAACAGTGTTTAAAAAGATGTGTGTCTGTGTGAAAAATGTCACATTTTCAGTGTATTGTTGCAGCTTGAAGATTGTTGTTATTCTTTCAATGAGGAGCCTAATTCACACAGCTCACACAATGGGATGTGGCAATTTAAAAGGTGTCTGTGTTCTCATAGGAACTCTTTACAGAGACAATGACAAAAAAAAAAAAAAAAAAAAATCAGCACTGGTAGAGCCCACAGGTACTTGTCAGTTAAATAAAGCAGAAACAGTGGGCAGTGCTGCAAATCCTGCTTTTCTTTATACCTTAGGCAGATCCAGCCACATGAACATAAAGCTCCTCACCTGTTTTGGATGGCTGTTTGTATTCTGTTCCTCACACTTACATGTGTGGAGCACTTACTGCTGAGCGTTTCATTGCAGTTCATATTGGTCTAATTAGACATTGCAGTAATGGCTGACTGAGCTATGGAAATTCAATGACTCCATCGCAAAAGCACCCAAAGTGCTTCGACTTCTAATGGAAAGAGATGAACCACAAAAACAGACTGCACATCAACAAACTAAAAAGGCTTTAGTCCAAGCTTTTACTGCTCCGTTGCTCCCTCGAACATTCTATGTAGTGTTTCAAGAATGTGGATGTATTACAGTGAAACAGGGCTTTAGTACAGAAGAGTCAACCTTGCTCACAGTCATTGAACTGTTGCTCTTTTAACGCTGATCGTGGACTTTTGATAAAGCTCAGTGCACCAACACTAGCAACAACAGTGACTCGTGGGTTTTCAGTGAACTCAGGTCAGGCCAATCCTGCAGAGTCACTGTTCTGCTGCAGCCAATGCAGACTAGCTTAGCTCAGATCCAAAGCAGCACCGCTACAAAGCCACAGTACTGCTCTTATTGGACCATCAACATCGGTCATGAGCACAGAGGGTGAAATGCACAGAATGCACAAACCAATGGACACGGAGAAGATGTACTATTCACAGAAAAAGACAAACACTGGTAAATAGTGCAGATTCCGAGCTAAACTGATGTTTCAGTTCAGTGTTGTGAAGGTGGATGAAAATATATGTTGCAGAATATATTTTGGCGCTCCCATTTATTGGCTTGACCTTTACACCAGGCAGTGGTTTCATTCAGTGTTTTACTCTATGGTCTCAGTGGATTTAATTCTAGTTTGGCTGCTGGTTCGGACTAGATTTAAGTAAGTGTTTTAGCTATTTGTTAATATATGACATTTTATTGTTTCTGTTTTTAGTATCTGTTTATATCTTGCTCCCTGCTGTTGTGCTCTTTTTACTATGTCTGTGAAGCACTTTATAAACTCAAAGGTGCTATATAGATAAAGGTATTATGTATGTGTATGTGTGTGATGGCTCTGAGCCTCATATTTACATTTAATCAGGTTAAAATCTCAGAATATCTTGAGCCAAGTCACAGCCACTAAAAGCATGCCAGAGCGCCGATGCCTAAGTGATCATGCTAATACTCTGTCCGAACAGCTTTTCTCAAAGCCCAGACAGGCAAAGAACATCGATAACAACAGGAAATCAATAATCCCAATAGAGTAAATACCATGTGGGTGGAGACTGCAGGCTAAACATATTAATCTCTTACACATTTACTTTTCCTTCATCAGGCTTCAAGAAGCAACACCACTAAATATAAAAGAGTAGGAAATCCCCCCCTCCCCTGTGTCAGATCTTAGAGTTAAATATCTTAAAGCATCACAATAAAGCTTTTTTTTCTTCTTTTTTTCAACACATGGCAGTTATTAATAGACTGCTTTATGGATTTACATACTAAATAGACTCATCAGCCATTATTAAGGAAACTCCTCCTGTTGTTACTGAATGAGTCTGGATATGAAAGATGTGGGTGTCGACTAGACGAGCAGAGTCTATTTGTTAAGTTGTATAATGGGAGTTGTAGGATCTGGCCTATTTAGATCCTGACTAATACCAGTGGATACAAGGTGACGATGTTGCTACCTCCTATGCTTCATTTCTGACTTGTTTTCATTTCTCTTCTGTCGCCTGGTCTGCTGGCCTCACATTTTTTATGTCAGTGTAAAGCTTGTAACGCACGAGTTCTGCGACATGAATACATCTATAAAAAGCAACATTTCCTCAGTCAGTGACTCTCAGGAGAGTTCAAGATTACTAAAGGTTTACTAAAGTAAAACTAATTAGACATAAAAAAAAAAAACAAAACGCAAATGTATTTTGTTTTACTGGTTCTTCAACACTCTTTGCTGCTAAACAACCAGGTTTTAGCCAAAAACAGGGAGTACTGAGTGCTTTACATTGAAGGATGACAAAATGAAAAGATTAGGATCCACTGTCCCTGGAGGTTTTCAGTATCTAATTAGGTTTTGTGCTATTTTTACAAAGTGGTACATGTAGTTTTTCCCCTCACAGCTGCTCCACTGTCTCAATTAACGAGCAAACAAGTGAGATAAGAATGACGCATTTTGCCACTAGGCTAAAACATTAGATATAAGACATGATGAAGTATTATTGTTGCATCAAACAGGTGAAAAAACAGATGGCCTAATGTTCTATCCATGCAATAGGAATAAAAACAAACAAACAAAAACCAAGAAGATGTTACACCGATGATCTCAAATCACTATTCTTTTTTGTTCTGCAGTGTTTAACATTTAAGGATCAATAATTCCTAGAGAATAGAAACATGAGAAAAGGCAGACTGAGAGAATTTTCTCACCATAGGCACAACTGAACACACACACCACGCTGTGGAAATGACTGCCAAGTCACCATGGAAACGGCCAATCTACTACTTGTGAGGAACGTGAGCAGAAGCAGAGCCTTCATTGGCCGAGGACGTCGAGGAACAGGATGGAGGAGCCTGCTGATGACAAGATGGCCATGCAGCAAAGGACAAAAGTGACTCGTACCAGAGGACAGAGGTCCGTCCTCCTAGATTCAGCTGATTGTGTCTCTGCTCGGCTTGTATTCGACTTACGGGATACTCAGATGTTGTAGCGTACACTCAGGACACCCATGTGCTCATACATAAATAAAGGTTCCCATGTATTTATAGAAGGGTGCCTGCTGCTATGGGTTCCTCTGGTGGGTCCAAAAGACCAGCTCTGATTAAGCTGTGATTGAGTTTCAGTGGATGTCATGACAAACACACATAGTACATATAACAATATACAAAGTATGTTTGTGGTGAGGCTGCACAGGGATATCTGCTGCAGCTCAAAGCAAAAACAAACCACATATCCATTTGTTTGTACCAGAGCTCTGTGCTGCTGCTTTTATATTAAAGGTGCACAAAAATGATAGAGAATTCACTGAACACACACACACTAAACTCATTTAGCCTGGTGGAAATGGGATGAGGCTATGATAAGATTAGACTGATTCAGTTACAGCATTTGAAAGACAAACAGGAAAAAAGACCATATCAAGAGCTGTGCTGCTGTCAGACAGTCCTGTGAGATGTGCACTACTGAAAAACAAAAATGCTGCAAGGTCAAACTGCAGCGCCACACAACCTGTCACGACTTTGCTGCCTACAAACATGGTTGACACTTTGGGTTCTAGAGACAGTCAGATGCTACACAGAACCAGCTGTTCCCCTTCTGTAGGCCGGACTGAACACGGTGCTATTCAGTCTGACTTTTCTGCAAATAAAAACCAAGCAGCTCTAACAGCTACAGCAGAAGACGCCACCTATGTGATGCCAAAGGCCCTGGGAGTTACGCTCACCCACGGGCGCACAGGATGACAGGACGCGCAAACATCTGCTGCTGCTCACTGCGCAGCATCAGCAGCATCACCAAAATAAACACACAGCTGGAAATACACAGACCTCTGCACAAATGGCCTCATATAAACACCAGGCTCCACGCAGTTCCTTCATGGTTTCTCCATTCATGCATTATTTGTCGTTCCTGACGCATACTCCACTGTCTCCACTCCACGGGCGCATCCTTCGCAAAATGACAGCGGCCAATGTCACGGAGGATTTCACGAACACTCGGCCCTCCTTACCAGTGCTCCTTTAGTCCTTCCGCGGTTCCATCGCCTCGATATTCATTGTTTCCCTGCAATCGTTCGCCATGGGCTCCGCTGCATGGAGCGGTGATCCTGGCGCACACACACACACACACCCGGGGAGGAGGAGAGGAGGGGAGGGGGGCTGGACCAGGAGGATGCAGGAGGTGCGCTGGGTGGATGCCGCGTGAGGAGAGGCAACAGGGGTATATGGATGGAAGCATCTGCGTCACGTTAGGTTGGATCTTTTAAAGGGAAACACCTCCAAACAGAAGAGTATAGAGCTCAAAGGAGGAGGGCTGCTGCTGTCATGGAGGCATCCACACACAGACAGAGGTGAAGCAGCACCTTCAGAACACACTGACTGCTGCACAGTTCAGCACGTAACTGACACAAGCCTGGCTCTGTTTAAAAAAAAAAAAAAAAAAAGATTCTTGGTCCAGGTAAATATTAAGAAAGAATTATAAATAACATTTATGTAAAGTTAATAAAATTGACCATTTATTCAGTGAAATATTATAA
>JAPSES010070940.1:0-10956 GCA_029822895.1 Maxillicosta whitleyi | reverse complement strand
GGGGTGTCAGTCACAATATGTGGGGGAACTGTGCTGCTTGGCGGAGGTTTGCGCTCTCTGAGTGCTTTTCTAGTTTCAAATACAACTGAAAGAACAAAACAGAAAGGGCAAAAATGTTGTAAAAGATTTATACTAAAAGCTTCAGTATGATATGGATATTATTTATTTGCATTAAGTGTAATAGAAGTCTATGTTTGACCCATGTAAATAAAATCTCTGGTTATGATTATGGTAATAGTGGAGAGGGTTGGAGCACGCTGTGGGAAAAGGAGGTATTACATTTATGGTAGGTGATTGTTGTTACATTTGTGGGATTACTACGTTAAAAGCTGCACATTTTTATTATGTTTGCGGTTTATTAGACTGGTAGGAGTTATTACTTTTGTGGACTTAACAAGCCTGCATCATGTTGAAAATCTTTTGAAATCTTTGAAACACAAATTACTCAATTACTGCACCCCGCCACAAATTACCCAATCAGATTTACGGAGAAGTGTATTTTGTAAATAGACAGAAATCACACTCTGATGCCGTGCTGCCCTGTGGTTTCTTCATGTTACGTAGGTTGGAGTTCACTGCAGATTGTTACACAACAGTTGCTTCTGCTCAGCTTGACTTTTCCATTAAGACTACCATTCATTCACCCACACATCCTCGTTGTTTTATAGGTTCAGACATTTTATTTTCAGTCATTTTGTAATTCCTCTGTGCCTCCATTTTCACTGCCTTAAACCCAAAGCTGCTGATGTGTGTTGAAAGGGCAGGAGCAACACTGACGTAAGGACTGCACAAACACAGGCGTCCTGAAGGAAAATAGCTGCATCTGTTTGGTATTACCAGCAGGAGATAAGCCATAATCACCCACAAAAATCTTCAAGAGGCCGTTGTATCATTGTTTCTATGTTTGAAGGACAATTTCGAGGCTTCATTTGCAAGACCCAATGGGCTTTTGTTAAACACTTACATAAATCTCTCCTTCATAAACAGAAAAATGTCACAGAAGATAACTATTCAGCAATGGCTTCATCATGTTTCATAGTAGGTCTTTTGGGAATGGCATTATTTACCCTTGCACACATCATATTCAAATTACTTGCAAATACAGAAAATACTCTGCTCATGTTATCCACAGGGAATAAGAAGTTGCCATGAAATTAACATTTCTCGGCTCAACCAATTTCTTCAAATTGTATTGTCGAAATGATAGCAATAGCTTTTCTTTGTCAAGGTTAAAAAAGACACACAGCTCTCCTAAAGGGCCGATGAAATTAAATTATATTTGGGCACATGATGTGGTAAACACTAGTCAGCTACAGTAAATTCCCCTGATCATGGTCACGATGAAGATACACATCATTTGCTTTATTGCAGAGGAGGAAAAAGGAGCTATTTTTTACACCGCAGCCTGTGTGTGCCTCTGTTGAGAATACTAACACAGGCTTTATCTGCATGATTAAAACCCAACTGGGAAAAAAACACCTCTCCAAACTGTCCACGTCCACCTTCTTTCTCCAGCACCCACACCTGCCTGTCATTATTTTTCAACACGGTATCTTGGTTTCTCGGGTAGATACAGCAGCTCCAGCATCAGTTTCTTCATTCTGCAGCTCTCCTGTAGTCAGCCCAGGATTCTGCTCTGAGTGTGTCATAAAACTTGCTGATGTATAGTTGAACCTGTAGGGTACTATATGAACACCGTGCTGCTGCAGAGCCAAATCAACAAAGTGAATTCTTAAAGCTCTGTTGCTGCAGAGAAGCAAAGGAAAGCTGATGTCCGTGGCTGAAAACCTGAACACCAGAGGCAATGGAGGAAAACAAGCCTCATGCATGCAAGAAAGTGAGAAGAACACTCCATCGCACTGGGAGGCAGAGGTGAACTTCCATCCCTCTGGTGTGAGGAGATTGGATACTGCACTTGCACAAAGTGAGAAGAACAATTTGACTTTCTATGATGATAACAAATCTCCTGGTGGGAAGTTATTTTTTTGCTGCTGTCTGAGTGAACTGCCTGCAGGGATACTAGAGGAGAAAAGGGCCGTTTGTTTGTTTTTCCCAAAGGGAGAGATAGGCCATGTTGGGCTCAGCCACATGGGAATACCTGTCCTGTCCTGTCCTGTCCTAGGGTCACATGTTCTGGAAGAGAAAGAAGGCAGAGGATGCAGCACAAAACATTCAAGTACTGACCCGAAACTACCACCTTGTAAAGGATGAGGACGTAGAAAAACACAGAGACAATCCACCAGCTGTTTTAATTTAACACAAACAGAAGGTGTTTGGCATGAGGTCAAGACAAATAATAAACTGTGAATAAAGTATATGTTATTTGTTCCCCTTTAAATGCACTGATTTCAAAGTTTTTTAATGCTACATTTCCAAGTTACCCACTAAACTAATGATGCATCTACATAAACAGAGTACATATACTACATTATACTACGGCATATAAAGGCTTTTAAGGCAGCAAATGACTTTGTATCTGTACAAATTATTCAGGATTCAGGAAACTTTATTTATCCCATAATGGACAGTTAAGTTTGATAGTAAATCATTATGGCATGGATCAATGAAACTGTGTTTTCCTGAGCTGATGGGATCAACATTATGAAAAACATTTCACTGCCAGAAACACACATCAGAATCCCAGTTGGATATAAAACACAAATACACCATACTGATTAAACGACATATGATTAAAGTGTCCATGCTAGCACACGTCAATACCTCTCTGAGCTAAATGTCATTGTAATCGGACTCCAAGGTAACAAACAAGTGAGAGATATTTTCTGACCATCTGCAGCTAAATCCAGTATTTCAGCTCCGTTGTAGACAGCTGATGAGTCACGACATGTTAGAAAAGGATGGTAGAAAGAAACAAAAGATAAATAAGGTACGCCGTACTTAAACTGTGGGGGCACTGCAGCGCATAGGTCAATCATATGAGCAGAGGAAGTTAAATAAAACTTTTTACACTGAGTTTCTGTAATAATTATCAACAAAAGTGTCAGAATTCAAAATAGAATACTGCAAAAAAGATGTGGAAACTGGTGGGGAACGATGGCTCAGTGTTCGGAGAGAAGTTGGAATCACTTGGGGATTGAGGTGGAGAAACACATCATGAATAAAGCAGATGATATGTTGGACAATTCAGATTCAACACAGTCTAAACAACCAGAGAAGCAGCTGCGGTGGATGACTCACCTCACGATGCAAGACTGAACTTTATAGAAGATTCTTCATTCTGACTGCCATCCCCTAAACTTACTGAACCTTGGTTTCCTTTTCTTGATGATGAATGTTGAGTTTACCTCTTTGGATTAATAAAGGTTATCTGTATCTGAAAAGAATTGCTCATTTTAATCCATTCTTTAACGTAACCAAGACCAATTAAAACAGCGGTGTCAAACATGCTAAAGAGTCCAATCCAGGCCGTGGGATGAATTTGTAAGGTTCAAAACTGACACTGAAGATATTGACAGTGAGGGTGTCATTTTAGTTTAGTTTAAGGGCCACATACAGTCCAATTCGATCTCAAGTGGACCGGGCAAGTAAAATAGTACTATAATAACCTATAAATTCTTTTAGAGTAAAATTTTTTTATTACATTAAAATGTTTACATTTACAAACTATTCTTTCCACACAAAATGTGAATAACCTGAACAAATATGAACCTGAAATCAGTGCAATTTTAACAATATTCTACCTGTTACTAATTTTTTGTGCTTAAAGGAGAAAAACATTTTTTTGCATGTGGGGCCTTATTTCTGACTTAAAACACATCACTCTACTCACCCATGTTACTTTTTTTGTGATTGGTGCACTTCCAGAGATACTGAGTCAAAGGAAATCCACTCAACAGCAGACGTATAGGGCAAGTAAATGCCGGCAGTAAATGACTCATTCCCAGTTTTAAAACTGTTCTACGGTGATAACAATTCATATTGTAACCATAATGTCTTATTTCGGACCTCCTCTTTAATTTTTAATTTTAATAATTTTCAAACAGCAACGGGAGGCCGGAGCAAGTGACGTAATTGGTCTACGCAAGTGATGAAGTGGAACAGCGGGCTAAAGAACAGCACAACACTCACGAACTGACAGTGTCTGGTGGTGTTCTTGTCTGCTGAACATATACAGGCAAACAATTACTTTCATATCCACACCTATGGGCAATTTAGACATGGGGAGAACATGCAAACTCCACACAGAAAGGTCCCATTTACAGAATAGAAATATTTTCATAATGTAATATTACTTTTTTCACTTATTACTTCACTGGTCCAACCTAATTGAGCTCATAGTGAGCTATATGTGGCCCCTGAGCTAAGCTGAGTTTGATACGCCTGCATTAAAACATAATGGAGTTCAGTAAGCTCTTGCAGGTCATTAATGATTTTTTATAGTGCTAGCAAAAGGTACTATACATATAATAAGAACAAACAGACACAAGCATAGATTTTACCCACAAGCAGTTAAATGTGCCCCCCCCCCACCACCACCACCACCTACCCACCCACTGACTGAACAACCACCACCCCCCAGTCTAATGGACAGTGTATTACTCACCCTACCTCAGTGCAATAGTCACAACAAATGCACCTTGTTTTTCTTAATCGTACCTCGTATATATCTTATACTGCCTGTATATATCCTATCTGTTGTACATATTTCTTATCTGTAGTATAGAATTAGTTTTTTTTTTTTTATATATTTCAGCAGTTTTTGTAGCACTTTAGTTGCATGTGTACAGTATATTCAATATTTTATCTTGTAACTTTCGTACATTGCTTACATTTTTCAGTATTTTGTATGATATATACAGTCATTTTTGTGCTAATTGTTTTTGCTGCTAAACAAAACAGAGCTGCTTAACAAATTTTCATTGTTTCTGTGACATTGACAATAAAGATATTCTATTCTATTCTATTCTGTTCTGCTCTGTTTTGTGCTATTCTATTTTATTCCATTCTCTTAAAGTAAAAAAAAACAAAAGGTGTAACCAAGCTGCATCTGTCACTAAATCACCGTAACTTCTACCTTCTACCTCTTTATTTTTATACTGATCCTGCTGAACCCAACAGAGTGTGTTGAATCACACTGCTGGAATGAAAATGAATAAAGTGCTGTGATGTGATGAGTCTGTGAATAGCTAAAAAGTTACTCAACCCAAGTCTCCAGAACTAAAAGTAATCAAGATGTGTCTGTACTTTAAAGGAGATCATCAAATGGGACAGTGTTTCTCAGCTTGAGGGTGGATGCCAACAAATCTCGTAAATGTGCTGACTGACAGACACTCAGCACTTTGAGTGTTTCCACAGAAATGAGCTGGACAGCGAGACTGTGCTGTCTTCTAAATGATGATTTACAAACACACTGCGTGCATCTTTTCCCTTGATATTCCAGGTTATGAGCGTGCTTTCCATTCTGCACAAAGACTCTGAGATTTCTGTCAACTTACAGCTCTGGAGAATACTGACACAACCTTTAATAATGCAAAGAAAAAGAGATGCAGTATTCAACTTGATTTATTTTTCAACAACACAATACTTGTGTTTTAATTTATGAAGACTTCAGAGATTAACATTTGGTAGAAAAGGCTTGACTTTCACTCACAGCTTGCATGTGGCTTGGTGAGCTCCACTAGTCTCTCATGTTGCCGTTGAAGCTTTATGACTCTCTTAACACAAAAATACAAGCAGTCAATTTTGTTTGAAGGGGTCATATTTTGCTAAACCCACTTTTATGAATCTAATACCTTTATTTGTGTATTTGGACCCTAATAGTTAAATAAATAAATAAAAGGTTGAATTTGAATCCTCCAGATGCTACAAAGCTATCTTTATATTCATTAATTTTCCAAACCTACTTTATCCTCACTAGTGTCACGGGGGTTGTTGGAGTCTATTCCAGCTACTTATGGGGGCGAAGGTGGGGTACACCCTGGACATGTCACCAGTTCATCACAGCGCTGAACATATAAAGACAAACATTCTCACATTCACACCTATGGGTAATTTTAGATAAACCGATTAACTTAGCAGTGCATGTGTTTGGATGGTGGGAGGAAGCTGGAGTAACTGGAGGGAACCCACGCAGACACAGAGAGAACATGCAAACTCCACACAGAAGGGTTCCACCCCCATCAGCTGGTGATGGAATTAAACCCAGGATCTTCTTGCTGAGTCACAAGTGCTATCCACTGCACAACCATGCTGCAAAACAGGTTGTAGAAATCCATTCGATTTTTGCCAGGTCGCTTTACATTCATACTCTCTTACATACAACTTCTTTCAATTCCTGCTTGATTTGTCACATTTTCTAACTAGTTAAGTCACGACATTTGCACATATAAGGTAAAAACCTCAGATGAGCATTTCTCCGACATAGTGCGACATAATTGTTTATCAGCAGCAGCGGTTGTAGTAAAAACAGAAGATATGCCCAAATTTCAAGCCAATTAGCTAAAATGTTCAGAACGGGACCACAGAGCACAGCCAATAACCTGGAGGGGGTGGGGCTTGAAGTGGCTCATGTGCATTTAAAGGGACAGTGCTCAAAAAGACATTTCTGGTGTCATTACTCAGAAATAGGGTTGAAGATGGACCTGTGGAGTTGAATTAATGAAGAATTCAGACCCAAGCAGAACATTTACAGTTTATCTAGACCACAGGGATATGTTTGAAAATGCATAATTCTTTTTAAAAAAGCAAAATATCTCTCCTTTAATGTGACTTGTCTTCATCTTCTGCTCTTTGACCATGTTCCTCTTGATAACATTTCAAAGGTTTTGAGTGTGTTCAGATGAGGACATTTAGAGTCATCCTTTCATTTTTTTCCAGAGCACACGGAGAACACATTGCAGAAGACATTACACCTGTAACCAAAGCACCTGCAGTACTAAAAGTTTATTAAAGGATTAAAAATATACATGCATTTTAGTAAATGTGCAGTAAATGTATTCAGTGTAGATATTATCAAACTGAGAGCTATAACAGATCAAATGAACAACCTCATTTGTATTTAATGATACTATATCTTCTATGTAATCATCTGTTTATGTAAACCATCTATTAATGTCAAATGTTTTATTTTACCATATTGTCATAGTTACATGTTTAATGCACACCCTTTGCGTGTGAGATTTTTACATCAGTACAGACAAATGTGCAATAAGTCATAATGTACTCTTATTTTTCTTTTTGAACAGTGTAGCATTTGTTTATACCATCACATTCAAATACATCTACTGTATTAATTTACATGGATTTATGAACGTGTTATCTATAATATTATTACTTGTTTACTATTTGCCATTACTAGCTATTACTTATATGCCTAAAATCTGATTCAATTCACATCCAGAGTATGTCTGGTATAATGCTAGTGCACAGGCATCATAAAAAAACACTTTATTTTTTAGGAAAAGCTTCAACAAAGACATGTGAAAAGGTTAAAAGCCTGCAATTCAATTTTCCTAGATACTGATGGCAAAGATGAAGCAGCCAAGGTCTTGAAAAAGGTTGTTTTGGAAGTGTATGGTCAAATGAAAGGCCACGTCTGACAACATACAGATGATATTTAAGAAAAAACATGACCACTTTGCAGATGTGGAAACTCATGCCAAAGAAATAATATCACTAAAGTATTACATTTTTGATGAGGTCTTAGTAATAAATGTCTCTTTTTCAAAAAAAACAAAAAAAAAAACACTAATTATTCATAAAATTTTACCTTATAAGCAGTGTAAATGTTTGTTTTTAGACGCACAACTTTTAACTGAAGGCACAGTGCAAATGATCTATGTGTTATGACATCTACATGTTTCATATTTTTATCCACATTACAGTCTGCATTGTTGTGTAATTCATCTCAGTTGACCAACCACAGGGAACGCAGAGGGCATACATGGACTGAAGCCTGAGTAGGTGTTCCTCCTCAGGCATTGTGGCTACATGTTGGCTGGAATTCCCTCTTTACAGATTATAGCTTTGTAAAAACAAACATTTTCATGCTGTGGGTTACCCCCTGCAGATACTCATTATACTCAAAGAGCGGGGCAACACTCGTTGGATTAGCCCTAATCTGAGAAATACAACCGTATACATCCCACATGCTAAAACAACATGACAGAGGGAAATCTGCAGCAGTGATACACACACAAGGCCCATGGCTGTTGATATACAGGGAAGAATATACTTTAACATTTCACCGCATCACAGTTAAAGTGCTGCTAACATTCCACCTACACATACTTTGCATATGTTGCAAAAGCATCATTCAAGGATGACTTTTACAAAAGGTACAACAATACAACTCACACTCTATAAAAACCTATAAGGCCTGAAAAAACACAGTTGTACATGGTTTCAGAAAATACAAATGCTTGTAGAAAGTGTTGATGATTCCATTTGTAATATAGTTTGGTGGAAATACATTGAGCAAACCACACCCTGACAAATAACTATAATTAATATACATGGCACACTTGTCATGGAACTATATGTAATATTTATATTTTAAATATTGAAAAATGACTTAAGTATTATTAGTGTTTATTGGTTATTCTATCCTCCTGACTACCCAGAAAAGTGAATTTTTTAGCTTTTAAAAAACAAAACAAAAAACAACTGTGTTGATCAGAAACTGTATAATGTAACAGTTTTTTCTGATATATTTTTTTAAATAATTTTTATTTGTTTATTTATATTTTTTATGGAATATCCCTTGCAGTGGACAACATTTTTAAACTAAAACCATTAAACTTTTGTCCACTACAGGCTATTGCAGATATTAAAAGATATTTCTTTATCAGTCCCTTAGGGGGAAATACCAACAAAACCACTGCCATTACTTTCACCACTGGACACATGTATACACTGAAAAACAGAAGTTTTATGATTGATGTAAGAGGGTTGTTTAAATGCAAAATAGACTAATGCGTTTCTGTTTTTTTTAAATCAAACTATGGAATGAATTTAGTGAGTTAAAATTGTGTTACTCTCTTTTGAGTTTCAAAAAGCCCTGAGCTCTGATCGCCATTAAAATAAATATTCGCAATTACAATTTACATTAATCTAATCGAGATTAACGCATTAATATCCCCAGCCCTAAAAAAAAAACTGTTTCCTCGATAGAAATATGAGACATGCTCGATACAATTTTGATGTTTTCACAGACATAAGAACAGCCAATCATAATTAAGTAGTTACTGAAAAGTAGGGTGTGAACCATTTGGGCGATACAGCGGTGTATCGAACAAATACATTTAGCCTATATGAAGAACAGAAACGCTCACCTCTCCTTAAAGGTGGGGTAGGAGATCTTGGAAAAACAGTTTGAGTGAGCTAGTATTCAAAAGTCCGCACCCCTTTCTTCAAACTTCCCCCCAAAGCCACGCCTCCAGAGGACTGGCATGTGCAATGCTTGTTCCCGAGGGTTCATGAACGCTGCACAGCATCACTTCACCCAGCCCCATTTCCGTCTCCGGCATTGGCTCTAACTTGCAGATCCATGTGTACCTCATTCAGTTTCCTCCAACACCCCCACTCCTAATAATCCTAATATAGCTAATATAACTAGCCAAGCTCTGGCTCTGGCTTTGTTCCCTGTACAAGTGCTCCAAGCCGCTGAGAACACACGATTCATGCAGAAATAGGGGTACATGCTGAGGGGGGGATGGATGGCAGTTGAGTTCAATAAGCATATCACCATTCAATCATTTCAATGGGCCGGTTAAAATGATTGGATGGTGTTTTTTCAGTCCTGTCTGTTCCTGTCCTGTTATTTTTGTGTTAGAGATTTGATTTAGTTAGAGTTTAATTTATGAGTTATAATCAGGGTGTGAAGGACATTTTAATCAATACAGTAAAAAATGCTCCAAGAAAACATCTCCTACCCCACCTTTTAAGTTTCACTTTCGTTTAACGCCACTTATTGTAGTTAACAGCAGATGGTCTGTTTTGTTTGTGTTCTCAGACTTTTAGTTTAGTTTTAAATATATGCACCTGTTTTATTTATTGTAGTAGTTGTATAATGTTCTTCAGCACATCTGTCATGTTCAACCTCTGAAAGAAAATAAGTCATATTTATATCAAAAGTAACCTTCTGATGTCTTTACAACTAACTTATAAGTAACGGAAAATTAAAGTGTGAAAAGACGTGTTTATCATTGTCTTTTTTCAGAAATCAATCATCCTTATAATACCTTTAATATAGATCTTTTTCACACTTTATTATCCCTCTGGCCTCTAAATAATACATTACAATGACGTTGAATAAAGAGAAGTAAAAACAATGTATTCATTTAATTTCAACAACTATAAAGATGGCACAAGGTATACACTAGTTATTGAAATTTATGGAAGCAGCTCCTCTAAATTATTCAAAGGCCCGGTGGCATCTTTACTTTTCTTTTTGTTTTGTTTTTTCTGAGTAGTTCACAGCTTGTTGTCCTTGGATACTCTCAGGTAACATTTAGTGAATCACAGCAGAGCTTTCAGAGGCAGCAGCTCTGAAGGACGTTGTGTTACACTGCTACAAAGTGCTGCAGCATCATTGTAGCTTGTCAGTAGTGATCATTGTTGTTCTGTAACAGCGCTGACATATAAACACATTCTGATGCACAGGATGAAAGAATAAATGCACATCTCCAGTGGCTCGCCTTCAAGATGATTTGGTACATTTCTGTGGTTTTTCAGTGTTTTAGGTGTGATTAGAGTGAAAACACAGCTGATTTGGTGACACAAGTTCAGAAGATCATTTCAAGACAAGTAATAAGAACCACTACAAGAGCTTAAAGGGGCCATATTGTGCAAAAATAATTTCTTGGGGTAATGTTGCTCCTGTTTGGGTCTCGTCTAGTCTTATAAACAAGTCTGGAAAAAAAAAATGACCCGCTATTTTCTGTGAATTACTACAATGAATTTGTCAGAAGCTCTGGTTGAGCTGTTTAGATTTCA
>JAPSES010070919.1:0-10957 GCA_029822895.1 Maxillicosta whitleyi | reverse complement strand
GGTGAATGTGAGGCCTATGTAAAGCGCTTTGAGTACCAAAAGGTAGATATAGCGCTATATAAGAGCAGTCCATTTATAACTATTGGGACTTAAAGCGTACATGACATATAAGATAACTGGTGTTTTAAGACTTTCTTGACGTTGACTGTACATCCGTCTTTTGCTGCTTCATACATAGGGTCCACTATGTTCAATAACTTCAATTTTTCTCCTCCTTTATGATTTAATCAGCAAGTGTTGGCAGGAGTGTAATGGCAAGGCCAGTGATGAGTCAGCCAGGCTGCAGTTTTGGGAGCTGGAGGTGAGAGCAACACTGAGGGGAGGAGGAGGACGGGGACAGAGCAAAACACCAACAGAAAGAAATAGAGGAGATGAGGGAAAACATTGTGAATAACATTGAATTTGAAGGAGGATTTATTGTTTTAGCAATCACACCATGTTGACATGTCTTCAGAGTCACTTCATTAAGGGTAGGGTTGTGTAGGTTATGTTTAACATGAGGATGACCTAAAGCTGATTTGTTCGGTACATGAATCTCATTCCAGTCCTTTCTTTACTGCTTTCCTGTTCCTCCTGTGCTCTGCAGTTGGATACATAAATGTAAATGTTGATGAAAATATTCACTTCAGAATGCATTGCTCTGCACAACACACATATATAACTCCTATCAACATGACTGATGAACCAGATTTGTTGCACTGGCTCCAACATTCCTTCCATATCCCAACAAATACCACTATGACAGGAGAGTTTCCACGTCTGTGTTTAGTTAAAGTCCAGAAGGTTTTATTTTCAAACATTACAATTAATGTAATGTTAATCATGGATCTATTTAATAGCTGACTGTAATTTCACTTCCAGAGGCATTCAGTGACATTGTTTGGGTATGACACACCACAGTTTAGACATTGTGGTATTTTCATTCATAACAGTCAAACTATTCATGTTCCTGTTATTGAACTAAAGAAACTAAATACATTAGATGACATTTCTCAGCTGTTACTGTATATAAAATCTTATTTCTATTTTTAACTGTCATCTGGATGTTATTGTATAGAATAAATTATTTTTATGAAATTATTTTAATGAAAATATAGTGGGAAAGCAGAGTATGGGCCGTCTTAAGATGGTGAGCAAATTCATGGGCAGGGATGAACCGTGAAAGGGTTTTTCACAGAAGTCATGTCTATTTTTTCACTCATCAGAGTCAAAACCAAGGACGCTTTTTGCCACTCTGCACATTTTACATATTGTGTATCACCTACATTAGGACAAGGCGCTGCTGATACCGTAGGCCACGTATCAACCTTTACCTGCAGCGTCCTGAAACAGTTCTGAGTCTTAGTCATGAATGGCTGTAGAACATGATAAACAATAAACTAACAACCCTACATGCCCAACTAACTTATTAAACTACAGATGATTGCAGTAAAATGGTAAAATAACAGCTGAAGGTTTTGATGTGTTGTCTAAGGTTCAGGCACATTTCGACACCATAAGGCCAAACATCCTGAGGGACAAGCTGGAGCTTTCTGGGGTGGACCAACACCTCACATACTGGATAGTGACTACCTCACCAGCCACCAACAGTATGTGAGGACCTGGGACTGTATGTCAGAGACTGTCCTCTGCAGTGTAGGGGGCCCTCAGGGAACGGTGCTGGTGCCGCTCCTCTTCACTCTCTACACTGCTATCTTTTCCCACCCGCAGAAGTTCTCTGATGACTCACTCCCCCCTGTCACCAGTGAACATCCAGGGTAGGGACGTTGAGATGGTGAGATTTTATAAGTACCAGTGTTCATCTGAATCATAAACTGCCCTACTTTCTCTCATTTACTATCAGTGCACTGTCATACTGCTGACTGTTGCGCACTAGTCAACAACTTTTTACAGCAGTGAAACAGGTAGACTAGTGTCGTCTTGCAGCAGCGCACAGAGATACGAAGAGAGAGAAAGTAGGGCCAAGTGATTACGATGTGTGACTTTCTCGTGGACATTGGTTTTGTGATGCAAATAAATCACTCTTTTGAACACATGCTGTTTTTAGAAGAAAAATGTTTTATTTTAGTGACCCTCACAAAACTTGCCGGACTACTTTCGTTTTGACCAAAACCAGATCAGAACTGGGCTCACAGGACAGTGTCAGGGGTAAGTCAGTGTGGATGTACTACACTGATGACGGGGATGTCATACAGATTCATGTCAAAAATACAGAACTACCCCTTTAAGTCTGACATAAAACTCAATTCTGGGTCCAAAACATCCATCATTGGAGCTTGTATGCTCGAATAACTCTTTTTCTTACAACAATGCTCCAGTTGGGCTATATTCATTTATTCAATTTAAAGGGATCACCTTTATCTACACCCATTTTTTATTAGCCTTTGATTCATTTATTATGTATAAATGTTATGTTATGTGTATTTGGACCCTAATAGTTCATAAAGTTTGAATCTGAACCCTCCAGGTGCTGCAAAGCTATTTTTATATTCATTTTGACAAAAAAAAAAAAGAGGATTTCTTCAACCTGTTTTAATTCCTGCTTATGAACACTTCATGTTCAACTGTCAATTATGGGCGGCTGTGGCTCAGTTGGTAGAGCAGTCCAATGACCGAAGGGTTGGTGCTTCAAACCCTGGCTCTGACTATCCATGTGTCAAAGTGTCCTTGAGCAAGACACTGAACAATAAATTAGGGTCTGCATGGCAGCAGCCAAGTACTGTGTAACTGTTAATTTCATTCATATGTGTGATGACAATAAACACATTCTATTCAATTGACATAAATTGTTATTCTATTTATCTTCCCCTAAAGAGGACAACGCAGATAAATCCCTGAGAAATTATAAGAGCCTTATTTTATATTCATTCATTCATTTCAACCACTCAGTCCCTTTCGGGGCTGGAGCCTATCTCAGTATCTATGGGCGGAAAGCGGAGTACACCCTGGATGAGCTGCCAGTTCATGGCAGGGCCACACAGACAGACAACCATTCACACACACGTGCACACACTAGGGCCAATTTAGTTTAATTAACCTATTCCCCAAGTGCATGTCTTTGGAAGCCAGTGTGCCTGGAGAGAACCCACGCAGCCACGGGGAGAACATGCAGTCTCCACACAGAAAGAACCGAGGGACCTTCTTGCTGTGAGGCACAAGTGCTACCCACTGCGCCACCGTGCTGCCCATTGGTCGAGAGCATTAAAGGTCTTGCCCAAGGACCCTCACTGGCAGCTCAGTTTTTTGGCATTTTTGCATGTGTCTCCGGCCAGAATTGAACCGGCAACCCCATGCATCCCAAGCCATGAACCAGCCAGCTACTTATTTTATATTATTATTTTTTATTATTATTATCCATTAAGATCCAGTTTAGCAGATGCAGTGGGACCCAGTAAGCAGGCTAACATTATCTAGTACCAAGGCTTATTTTTCCTCCTTTGACTAAGATGTGTAACTTTACACATCAACTTCATTCACTTCTTATGTTCTTTATCACCTCATAAATGGTAAAATGACAAGTGAATATATGTTGTGTTATGGAACCAGGAACACAGTTCTAAAGCATATCAAATACAAAGAAATGAACAGAAATGGAAATAGGAAGTGACCTCTTGGCTTCACAATCAGATTAATCTGCTCTCATAATTCAGGTATGAAAGCAAAAGTGCCTGGTCTTGACACATCGCATACAAAGGAACAGAAATATGAACCTTGATGGAGACTTTCAGGTGTGAATATGCAGTTATATAATGATTTCTTTTGGCTTTTTCCCTTTTGGGGTCGCCACAGCGAATCACCTTCACATGTTGATTTGGCCGAGATTTTTATGTCGGATGCCCTACACAATGAGACTTGCACTCACCTTGTGTTCATTGGGATGTATAGCACAAAGAAAAAAAAAAGTATGTATGTATGTATGTATATATATATATATATATATATATATATATATAAACATCCTGTGTCCTTTCATATTTTCTGGACTTATTACAACCCAGAATTGAGAAGTGGTGTTCATTATTTTTTTCTTAACAGAACATTTCATTGTGTAATCCTATTCATGCATCAGTATTCACAGGCTTATGAATTTATCACAAGTGCGTCACTTAATTTATGTGAATCATGAAATCTGGCAGTCATCTGTAAGAAACTTTGAATGTTTCAATGGCATACATAAGAAAATGTTCATTGATTAAATGTCACTGACATATAAAGGTGTGAATATAGTGTAAAAAAAAAAAGGGAGTTCTAATTAATTATGTATTCAGGATCTGGGCATGAAATGTCATCATGACATGGACTGCCTGTGAGCCGACTTACAAAGAAAAAGAGGATGACGCATACACTTAGGTGTTGAATGATAGACAGAAGAACCACGAAATGAGGGCGAGAGAAAAGGTTCAGAGCGTGTGAATGGAAGACAAATAATATGTGATCATTAGGAACCAGAGTGATGTTGATTATTATGGACCTTTGATATTAAAAAGTAGCTGTTATCAAAACATAGCTCACTGAAATTATATCACTGTAAAATATATCCATCTGAACCAGCCAAATATCAGGATTCATGGTTTAATTATGTGACAGTTTCCAGGAAAAACTCTTGTTGTTTTGTCACACGATGCTCTGATCTTCACACACTATGTCTTGATTCTGGAAAAATCACACCTTAAAAATTTAGTTTCTTTCTTTGTTTAAGATGAGAAAATAAGATTCTCAATGTCATTGAGAACTACTTGTTAAGTAATTGATTTTTTTTTCTCAGTCTCCCGGTGACAGCTGCATGTTTTCTCAGAATCTCTGACAAAGACTTGTCCTTAAGACGACCTGAAGCTAAGGCTGAGTCTGTGTGTTAGGACCTTGTCAGATAATAAAGTCACACATCTGTGAGTCTATCGCCAGCATGTTATTGACAAACACAAAACACTAACAACAGTGAAAGAAACAAGAAACTTACATTAAGTTTCATGACACATATAATGAATACAACCTTTATTATTATCCTTGTTATTGTGATCGTTTGTATACTTATTGTTCTTAGTACTTTATTATTACAATGAACTTTCCCCGAAAGGGAATATATTTTCACAGCTGCATGATAGAAGAGGCAGATGTTTAATTTCACCCAGAGGTGCACAATATTCAGACTCCAAATTCCAGCAATAGTCTTGCAGCATTCAAGATCTACTTTGAAGGTCTCTGACAAAGAATACCCAGGTTTTAATCTTAAACTGGTCAAAACCATGGTACTCAACTACCCCTAAATTTTCTGATTTATTCATCACGATCATCGCTGTGATTCAATGTATGATTTCTGGAAAACAAGCTGTGATATAGGATATGATCCTCAGTAATGATAAATGACTCTGTAATAATGAAATAATAAAAGGACCACAAAAAACAGCCGTGTGCAAATTCTGCAATGCACCTCTTAATCTGACTAATCCTAATGCTTGTGTTCTGAGTGGGGTCTCTATCCCCTTTCCAAGGAAGTTTAATTACCTTAAAGATGATTGTTATTTCAGTGGTGTGGTAAGAAAACTAACTGGAGTGTGTATCATGGAACAGGATTAAAAGATTAATATGTTATCTTCTGGTTCCGCTCAGGATTTTCAGTTTCATGAATGAGGTTTAGTTGTTATTGGGATAAATTATCATGATAACTCACTCTGTAAACAGAAAAGCATCAGATTGTTGTATCTTTCCTTTCTGGTTGTTCCTCCGATAATTATGTGGTATTCCAGAGTTCTGGGAGGTAGACTATAGCTCACTTGGAGTTAACTACATCCCATCTCAAAGAAGTATGGGTGATCCATGTTACACATAAACAACAAACATGGAATCACAGATCTAAGCTCGTATTTGTTTTGTTACTGAAGAGTCATATTGACTTTGGACACTACAGTGTTCTCATATACACAAACGAGATGGAAGAAGCGAAATGATGGATGAGCTAATTATACATTGTGAAGTCTTTTTTTTTTTTTATCATTACACACTGTGCGCTGCCATTGTTGTGTTTAGTGTCATGTTGTAGTTAGCGGTGAGGTGGGGGTACTTCTATCTGGCCCCACTTTGCAACAAGGACCTCCAGTTGGGACAGGTGTTCCTGTCCAAATGTATTTTACTTAGTTGGACGTCGGAAACTTCCCATCTCCCAGCACTCTGGAATGCAGCATTGTAAGTCACTTTTACGCAGAGATGCTGGGAAAAAAAAAAGTGAAATGGTGTTCCCCCTTATTTTCCATCACTGACAGATTTTCAGAGTAACAGAGCTGAGACAGGCTGGACTTTCACTCACCAGACCTGCTTTCTGGAATTAAAGGGGCAGTGACACAGGTTAGAGTGTGACATATAGTGGGGTTGCGATCCATTACTAATATAACTTATGCTACCATGAAATGAAACTGAAACTTAACAAGCTTTTAACATCTGACCAAGGTTATAATAGTTTTGCATTTTTGATTATAGTTTAGTTTTATTTGGTTTTGACTTTTTTTTTCTCTAATTCAGTTAGTTTTAATTAGTTTTTAAAGTGGCTTTACTAGTTTTTATTAGTTTTCCTTTTTTTCCCCCCCAAATGCTTAGTTTTAGTTTAGTTATTATTAGTTTGAGTGTTAGTTTTATTTTTTGTTGTGGGATTTTTTTCCCCTTGAGAAGTATTGCACATATTTTATTACTTGCTTCCACTACAAGGCACTTTTTTGTCTGTCTCAGTCATATTCAAAGAAATCCCAAATCAGACTCTGTTGCTTTCTTCCAGCTTTTGTTGCCATGTTCTTGGGTAGTGCAATGAGTAGAAGCCGACTTTGACTGAGAAGTGACGGACCATGAGGTGCTGTAAGGTGTATCTGCTCACGTAAAACAGAACGAAATAAGGTGATTTCATACCGATCCAAAAGGCTTATAAACTGATTGTCAAAGACGAAAACGAAGGGTGTTTCACCTAAAATTTCAGTTTGTTTTAGTTAGTTTTGTAAACACACACACACACACACAACAGTTTCAGTTAGTTACAGTTGTTTCTTTTAATTGTAGTTTTTATTTATTTCAGTTAACGAAAATGTTTTTTCAGTTTTAGTTGTCGTTATTTCGTTCGTTTTCACTAACGATTATAACCTTGCATCCGACTCGTGACGACTCCCCCACAAATACTGAGCCTCTTGAATTGAATGAATGAATTGTCATGTTTAACCCCCCCCTTAACGGTGCCCCAGGGTGTTTTTTTTTTTTTATAGCATTCTTGAATCATGAGACCACCATCATCATGACTCCCAGAGGTGTTACAAAGCCAGGATAAAGGTGGGACCATACCATATCAGAAGTGCTGTGTAAAAGGGGCTGTAGTTTGCTCTTTTAAATGGACAGGTTCTGATCCAGATCTGTCCATGTTTGTGACTGTGAATGTCTTACTCATATGAATACACTCATGACCAGTCAGAAAGCCTGGGATTAAAACCTGTTTGTGTGATACCGCTTGGTGTGACGGTCCATTGTTTGGATTTGTCGAGCCAGTAAACAAAGAGATCCTGGGTCTGTTGAACTGGTATCATGGCACAGATTCTTGGTTTAACCATAAAATATTCCCATATTGTCTTTGCTGTGTATCTGGTCTGATCTGGGTCTTGAATTTGTCACGGTCTTGTCTCAGTCTCAGTTGTTTTGACTGTAAAATGTACCCAAATGACTGTAAACTGACTGGATGTATTGATCCCTTTTAAACAAACCAGTATTATTATTTTCCTGGTGAAGTCAGGCCATAGTTTTAACCTGTTGTGTTATTTATATTTTATTCATTTATCTGTTTATAGTAGTTTACAATTGTTTACTTACTGATATATGTTCAGCCCATATCAAACCTGCAGGGCCTGATACTTTTGTAGCAACAGATGATCAAAATTCCATAACCTCCTGTCAGGAAATTCTAATTTAAACAGTATCTATTCTTTGTTTGTGTTTTCAGGCCATTGGTGATGCAAATTTTTGTCTATTCACAAGTGCTTTCAGACAGGTAAGAGGGGCTTAAATACATGATTGATACTGTTAGTACTGATTACTGATTAGATTCTGTCTGCAGCAACCTGGATGCAGTTCTACTGCTCCACTCCATACCCTACTCGATGTCAAAGCCTGGAAAAGTGGTTGTAAGTGTTCTTATATTTAATCTTTAGAGGTGGACTGAGAAGATAGAGCTCCAGAAGGAAAGTGTTTTTTGGCTCCTGTAGCTTTGACATATTGGAACAACAGGTGCAAATTTACCTGGTACATTTACTCAGAGAAGGCAAAAGTACTCATCCTTTACTTAAGCAGACGTACAGATGCTTATTTAAAAAAATAATAATAATAAAATAATAATTTATTTGTGTGTAAATGTGCAAAGGTAAAAGCTCTAAAATGAGTGAAAGTTAAAAGTAATTTTAAAATGTTATGATATAGAAAATATACAATAATGTGGGTAAAAAAAAATTCAGTAATCCTCCTGAATACATCACCAGTATGATTAGGCATAATAATGGATAACAACCAAAAGGTTTCACTTTATTTTAGTGTGAACAATGTAAATCTAGATTATGAAAATGTAAATAACATAACCAACCATGTACAACCTGAAATTTCTTTAGAAAAGCAAGTGCAAATTCAATAATATTATGTCTTAGCATTTCATTAACACAACAAATGCACAAAATATTTAGTAACAGCCATAATATTATTAAAATTGCACTTATTTTTCTTAATATATTACACATATCACATTTCATTGTGAAAGGATGGTTTGTGAATGTAAGTATTTTCATAATGTAATTTAACTTTTTTCATATTAAATCAAGTTGAAAGTGTCGAGTTGTTAAGTTTTACACTCTGACCCAACACTGGCCGATAATGTGTCACCTTTGAGTCTGTTGTCTGCGGTACAGGGTCAGTGCCCAAGTCATCGGACAATGAAATGTATCTGAGTCACTACCAGTGCTGGAACAGCCCATAAAGAATTCAACATGTTACATTTTTGGTGCGGTGCAGTATCTGAGTCACTTTTCAGCTGCACTATAACCACATACCACCACTAGAATACGCCAAAGTACATGCACCACTATTTTAACCCATAAAGACCCAAACAGCCAAAAACACGACCAAAAACATCTAAACTGATTCATAACTGTTGATCCACTCATTCTATCAATACATGTAAATAATTCAGAAATCATGGGAAGGAAAGGTTCTAGGACCCAAAAAAGAGTTTGTTAGAGGTGCGCTGTATTTAGACATTCAGAGGCTCCGTAGTAAATGTGGAAATACTGTCATCTTCTACAACATCGATTCAACAGTAAAACCCATGAAGTTGGATCAATGACAGTAGATGGACACACTTTTTTGTTGAAAAAGCCACGTTTTCTTAATTTTTCTGTTTCTGATATTATGACAATCAACTTTAGTCTGAGCTTTAATGAACATCTATATCATCAGTCAATTAAATATGGGAAAATACCTGATTTTCATTGAAAAATACAAAAGGGGAGGATAATATTATAAGAAATGGTGGTAAATCACTTAATTAAAGTTAAGGAAAAAAAGAAGAAAAAAATCATGTGTAAACTGACACAGAAGTAAAACAGGATCTTTATGGGGATCGCATCCACGGCCTCACTAAAATAAATAAATAAAGACATTCCCACACTAGTATTTCTTTGGATGGCCTTTAGCTTTGATTATAGCATACATTCTCCTTTACCACTGTTTTAATAACTTTATGCAATGTCATATATTCTGCATTCACAAAAATAACCAAGAATTCATAGCTGGCGTTCATTCATATTTTTTTTAACAGAACATTTCATTGTATAATCATATTCAATGAACCAGTATTCACAAGCTTTTGAATTTACGTCAACTTTGTAAGTACATGTATATGAATCATGAAATCTGGCTGCTGAATGTCTGGCTCTTTGAATGTTATTGAATGGTATAAGTGACAAATTTTTCGTTGATTAAAAAAAGAGTGAGTTCTAATTAATTGTGCACTGTCACTTCAATGGCACAACATGAGTTTTGGGGACTCAACATCGCTGAATGTCAACCTGATCAACTGAACAAACCCCAGATCGTAACACTGCCCCCATGGGTGTGTACTGGAGACAGAGGCATGATGGGTAATCACCTCATCTGCATCCTCTGTCACCCTGATGGATCCATCAACAACATCAATCTAGATTCCTCAGACCACGTGATGTATTTCCATTGAAACCCAGTCTAATCTTTATGCTCTCTATCAAACTGATGGTTGTTTAAGAAATGAGACTCTACCCACGGCATCATTTAAAGAACTTCTTTCAGCTGAAACATTAATCACTGCAGTAATCATCCAATGGAAGGACATGAACTGGCTTAGTTAAATCCAGGTGGGGATGCTTGTTTGCTTTAACCTAAATATAGGCTTTAGGTTATTCCAAACAGTCATTTAAACACATTACAGAAATGTTTTACCTACAATCAGCGTTGTGTGTAATGAGTTACAAAGCAACACATTACAGTAATGTAATTACTTTTTTAGGGTAAAAAGTAGTGTAAATGCATTCCTACTGAAAATTTGTTAACAAAACGTACTTCCTTTTTCAATTCAACACAACGTTACATTTCTTAGGGACAAACCATCTGGCATGTGCAAATACATTCTTCTTGATGGAAACATCTGGTAGTCATCTGGAAGTGAAACAGCTGTGCCTGTGCAATAATTATGGTTTTCATTTCACCTTGTTTCATCCTATAACTAAATAAAAGTTGGACAAAAGATGATAAGTCCTTCTTTATTTTGTGTTCACCTTATATCGATATATCGAGGTTCTGTTATTTCAGATTGTTTGATAGACCTCAGTGGTGGTGTTGAAGTAGCCTGGTTATCACGACATTTCCAATACCATGCTGGCATTGGGTCTGGCCAAGCATAATGAAAAAGCTGGTTCTC
>JAPSES010070908.1:0-10957 GCA_029822895.1 Maxillicosta whitleyi | reverse complement strand
TTTTGAACACATTCTGTTTTTAGAAGAAAAACGGTTTATTTTAGTGACCCCGCAAACTTGCCGGACTACTTTCGTTTTTGACCAAAACTGGGCTCACAGGACACTGTCCACAGTGTGGATGGACGACACTGATCAGAGGGATGTCATACAGAGTCATGTCAAAAGAACTATCCCTTTAGGTCCGGCAATAATTAAATAAGAAAACGCTGAATCAGAACAGAATCAGGTCACAGTGGAAAATACTATAAACATTAATATGTGGATTAACATTCAAATCAGTGACTAAACTCTATCGTGATGACCCTCTGTTATCAGTCAAGGCTGCTGATGTCCGTCTTCATACTCATTCTATATGACAGTGACAGAATAACAGCTGGTCAAAAGTCAAAACCAGGATGCTCCTCATAACTGGGAGAGTAGCTTGTACATAAACACAGTTGTGTAGTTTTATACAATACAGTTTTAATACAAAAATAACCAGTCCCACTAAAATTGTGTTTTATATTGTAACTGCAGTATCTGTCAAAATAATTACAATATGATCAACAAATGTTTGCTTTTTTTTAATCATTCCATAACTATATTCAGTTTTTCTTTGTTCAAATATAAGCCCCACCATCCATCGTCTGAGACAAAGAGCAGCAGGAAAATAAAACCTCAAGAGTGAAGGATTTAAAGAAACGGTCCGAATAAAACACTGTCAGTCTGTGGTTTACAGTAAAGCTCTCCTTTCAGAGGATTACCAAACAGTCTGCTTTATTAAACTGACACTAAAGCCTGCGTGTGAACTTTACCAGTGTGATCGGAAAATAAACACAGATCCACATCTAAACATATAGGTTTGTTCCCTCTAATTTATCTGTGGTTTATCACACTGAGCTTTTTGTGCCAAAACTAAATCATGTTTCAAACTGAAAAAGTCTTGAGTTCCTGTTTTTTGTCTGGCTCTGACAGTGATCCTGATAACTCACTGGTTTATCAGTTGGCCCAGATTCCTCTGTTTCTGCTCAGATATCAGCGTTCACATGACGCCACACATCAACAGATACAGCAGGGATTTTACAAACCAAATCATTTGACAGTTTTTCTGTGATAAATATGAATTGCTTTTAAATAATACAAGAAATAAACTGTTTCTCTGTCCATTTGAAAAGTTTTCAAGCTTTTTGTTTAACTGTTATATTTATCAGCACACACAAGACAGAAAAGCTACAAGATTGAACTTTAAGAGCCTCCAGAATCTTCTTCTCCTTTGGTCTTTTCCATTCAGGGGTCACCACAGCCAATCAGGTGCCTCCATCTAACCCCGTCTTCTACATCCTCTTCTCTCACACCGAATACCTTCATGTCCTCTTTGGTCTTCCTTTAGGCTTCCTACCTGGCAGTTTCAGACTCAGCACTCTTCTACCAATATATTCACTATCTCTCCTCTGGAAATGTCCAACTACAGACTCCAAAGGATTTATGTTTTTGTCTAAGAAATTCTCTAAATCCCATTCATGTTTCACAGGGCAGTATTTTTGGCAGTTTTTGATGGACATGACACTCTCCAAAAATATGAACTATGTATTAGCTATAGGGTTGGGTACTGAAACACGGTACAATTATGGAACCGGGGCAAACATTAACGGTAGTAACCACAGCGAAATGAAATGTGCATTTCTGTGCCTCAAAATATACGACTGTTCAATTGCGACCTCTGTTGACTGTTACGTCAGTGTGCACGTGCAGCAGGTAACCCCAAAGTCCCTCTGGCAACAGTCACGCACTTGGTGTCCAAGGCTAAACGTTCAAAAGTGTGGTTACACTTTACACGGACGGATGCTGAGGCTTCAACATGCAATCGATGACTGAAAACACAAGTCTGTCCTACGCTATCGGTACGCTATCTGTGGAACGGCGCACAGAATGTTTGGTGCATATAAAGGTAAAAACTGAAACCTAATTTCCAAACTAACTTAATTGTTTTTTTTATAGTTGCTTCCTTAATCTAATGATTGCTTCAGGCCTGCAGATATTCGTTTCTCTTCAATGACCAGTCAGACTGTAAATAAAGTCACGCTGTTTCAGAAACTTGACTCGTGTCAATCTCCTGAATATACAGGTTGGCTCCAGTTTCCAGTTTCAATCCCATAATTCTACACGGGGATCAGAGCTGCACCTTGCGGGTATGGTTACATCACAGTGTCATCATTTGACCCGGTGTCAGACTAACCAGGCAACTCATGAGATACGTCCACAATCAAGGGAACACCTCATGTCAGCAGCAATGGATGAACTTAACACAGTCTGCAGCTTGAAAAATACAGAAGATGAGAGTAGACGAAGCTCTTAATAAGCACATTCCATGTATCTTGAAGACCAATCTTTACATGTAAACATTCAAAATATGTAGTTCTTAACAGAAATTGATAAGTAGGACAAAACCATTTAAAAAATTATGTTTAACTCTGCTGAAAATACATTTTGGTGTAAAATATTGAAAAGTCTCTGTTTTGTTGACATGAGAATGTGGTAACAGGTGGACAAGTTGTCATAGTAACACGTGGATGACTCTTTACCATTGTACACATCACCCAAAATGTTGGCAGATTTTTTTTAAAACAAGCCAGATATAATCACAGTTATTTTTTTAATGTATTTAATATAGTGTTATTTACAATTTGTGGTGATCCATATTGATATAGGTAAATTACAAATAGAGTTTTCTCAATAATAGTTCACAGATAGTCTTTTTAAAAGTCACATTGAATACATTTTCTCATTTTTAGGTATAATTTGTAGCGTCAAATTAGAGTTTTGTTTTTTTTTTAAGTCTGAGGCGGTGAAAGAAGTACAATCAATAAAATTGGTTGTAACTGTTTTCTACAAGTGGCATTTTAAAAAGGACAAGAGTTCCATAAAATAAAGATCTTCAGCTAAAAAAATGATCAAACCTGATAAATGATGTTTGCAAACTTACTTTTTCATGTTGATGTTTACTTTCACTTTATTGGACCCTGATATAATGTTGTGGCTCTATGGTGAATCTACATCCCATGGAAAAGCAAACTGATTCTTAGCAGGTTCACAAACTGAATTGCCTCTACAGCAAGCACTAACACCAGCTCAGAGTTGGTGGAGGAGCACATTAATTTGTGCTTACAAGGTCCTCTATGAAACCAGCTCAGAATTGAGGTTATGGAGGCAAACACCCTATATATAAAATACAAAAGTCCCTCATTAGAGCTATTATGTTTTGTCCATTTGGCCTTTTTAGATAAGTGGATAATAACTGGTCCACACTCAAACATAGTAAGTGATGGTAATGCACCAGTTCATTCCACAGAAAAAAAAACAGAATTCTTATTTCCACACTGGCAAAACAGAATTAAGAACATTATATTACATTTTTGCACTTAGATTTATTTAACCTTGATTTAACCAGGTAAGTTAGTTGAGAACTAATTCTCAAATTTGCACTTAGCCTAGAGCTTGCTAAGTCCCCTTGAATCTTGACCTTTAAAAATATTTCTTTCTTACAAAGTTTTATTATTTTACTGTTAAAAGTTGGTGTTTAACTAATAAAATCCCTATTTACAGTAACGTCACAAACGCAAGATGGAAAGGATCCCAAACAGAGACATAGTAAAATAGGTGTCTCAAAACAACCATCTAAGAACTAACTAGAAAAACTGAAAGAAGGCAAAGATTTTATTTCCTTCTGAACTTGTAAATGGTCATGTGTAAAATGTGGACAGTTTCAGGACATATGAGGTCTGTGCAGTGGGCCTTCTGCTGCTGCTGTTCTTACAGTTCAACGCATCCTCTTTAAAAGATTATTTGGAAAAGAAACCTGCCCCAACAAAGAGCCTGAGTGCTGGGAAACATCCAGAAATAGTCTGAGTTCCCAGGACAGCAGCAGGAGAGACGTTTCCCATGAAAACCATGGAGCAGAAAGAAGCAGCTGTGGACTTTAGTAGTTCACTATCTGCTGAAACAGGAAATGGGTTTCTACTCAGAAAAGCCACAGAAAACACTTCAGATTACAAAACACTCAGCTCAAAGGTCCCTCAAGTGTTCAGCATCAGCAAGAGAGGCTTCTAAGAGGCTGATGACCTTTACCCTTCAGAAAGCTGACTCTGCATCATTCACTCAACCACTACTGTTCAGGGTGACTGAAAAACTTTACTTTTAGAGCTGCAACTAATGATTATTTCAAACTAATTTGAGTGGCTGTAGTGTCCAGTCTGCCCTTTGGCACGAGATGGAGGACTTCATGCTGCTGTTTGTGTTAGAGTTGGGGGTCTCTTAAGAGAAACACATGGTGATGTTAAATATCAACTGCTTGATGTGATCTCAGGTCACCTTTTAAGTTTGCAAGCTCAGATTTTCCAGTCAAGATATTATTTGGATTGAGGAATGCTGATCTAAGACCCTGTTCAAACCAAAGACTCTTAATGAGACGATTTGCCAAATGCTAGTTTGCAGTATTCTGAAAACGTGCTGCTTTATGCAACACAGCAAGATGAAATACTGTATTATTTCCAAAGCAACAACCTCTGCGTTTCAATTTTAAGTGATGCAGTTTTGAGGTTAAAGGTGAAAATGAGATAGTTTACTTCTGTTGTGTAGAGAAGCTGATGTCACGTCTGTGCAAAGAAGATGATAACATTGAACATCATGGTACATGAGATTTAGTCCATAAATACTGAGAAAAAATGCACTTTTTAACAATGAGCTACTGGGGATTTGACAAGCTGGGATGGCATTCAGACTCGTGTTTTAATTTCAGTGAGAGGTTGTAAATTGAGCAGGTCATCTGCTGTGAATATAATGATGATGATAAAATGAGAAATAACTCTGCAACAGCTACTACAATTGATTCAAACCACCGCAAGCAATAAATATAGGGGGTCTATGTCATCATTCCAAAAAGTTCACATCAAGACTCCAACAGACTGTACGATTTCAGTGGTTTCTTTCTGGACAAACTGTGTCACAGTGATCTAATTAACTTGGGTAAAGTTCTTGGGTACGCAGATTTTGTGTTGATAAAGTCGCCTGAATCTCACGCAATGAGAAAAGTTAAGGCACAAGAATTATATCATGTGCACACAAGGTCTGCCTGTGCCACAGCAGTTTAAAACAATGAGGCTATATATGATTATGACTGAAAAACACAAAATGCTGAGGAGAACATCAAATAATGGTTGAAAAATGATTTTGGAAAGGTCGTTTGCATATGGACGTTGCCATAAAAATAGCTCCCATTTCAAAGGGTTAAAGCAGCAATACCAAACATATGGCCTGTGGGCAAAAACAAGTCCACCAAAGACTGTGTGCTCTACCTATGGTTGTATGTATGAAAGAAAGCTGTAAATTAATTTTCAGATTTAAGATAAATATAGTTGTTTGTTTATAGTTGTTTGAACGGAACTGAAAGTAGTTGGATTTTATTGAATCATTGTTTATATGATGACAGTGTTCAGAGCCTCTCATCATCCAATTAGATCCAAAAAGACAGGACACAACCGGCCAGCCAAAGGTTTCTGATCCCAACCCTGGGATTAAATCACAAAGTGCAAAAATGACACTGAAGACATTAATAGTCAAAAGTGTTGAACTCCTTTAAGTTCCAAACTCCAATGTTTTAACAATATTTTGCATTTGCAGATCTGTAATGCACAATAAAATAAGTTGATGTATAACGCAAAATGCACTTATTTATCTTAGCTGAAAGGAACATTTGTAAACATAAACATTTCCATGACTTAATTGTACTTTTTTGCACTAAAACAAAAGAGAAAAATCAGAAGTTTTCATTCTTTATAGGTTATGCCATCATTTAAAATCTAGCCTGTTTGAAATAGAATTGGCACCTGAGCTAAAATGAGTTCAACACTATTGGGTTAAAGTCTAAATGTCTGAGTACTTTTGAAGAGTTTAAAGCAGTTCTAAATAACAGAAGATAAAAACATAGGGCTTTAGTTAACAAAGATACAATGTGTTTGGATCAACAGAAACACTTGCATCCATCACTGACATGAATCCTGATACAAGCCTGTGCATGCTTGGTGTTATTATGGAGAGCTGATCACCTGAGACCTGTCCTGCTCCTAACACCAATTACACAGGAGGAGCAGCTAATGAGAGCCTCCTGCCTATTAATACCTGACAGAAGAGCCTTTCCCACCTCCCTCTGAGGAGCACCACCGTCCACCATAGTGGATCATCTGCACAGTAAGAACACCAGCCCAGTGCTCCACCGAACCCTGTACACGTCCACAAACGACACGATAACAAGGGAGGAACCGTTTGTTTTGAGGAGATAGAGGTAAACACAGGCAACGGAGGAGACCTTCCGTTAACCCCGGCTAGAACAATACCGATCCGTGCTATCTCTGTCATCCCTGGCAACCGAGCTCCATTCAGCCCAAGCCAAACAAAAGGGCTCCCACACACCGGGGACAAAGTGCCTGTTGACGGGGCCACCACACACCTGGACCCCGACGTTAGCTCGGATAGTACCCCTTCCCCATGTCCCTATTTTTTTTAGCCCCGTTTCCCTCCAGTGAACCAGCTGTGGAAAACACCAGGCGAAGCACAAGTGTTTCTCATTTTGCCGAATTACATTGAAAATCCGCATGTTTTAACGTATTCCTGCGCATCAACAAGTAGATACGTATTTGCAGACCTTCACATGGATGTTAGCAGGATATAAAGGCTTGGCAGTTAACCCGGGATAGAGATGACCCACTGTAGCTCATTTTATTCTTTTAATAAAACTTGATTTGGTGTCAGACTTGTCACTACCGTCCAACACGATATAACGTTAATTTTCCTGAATGAGACCCGGTACATACCAGGCTATTTCTAACAAAAGTTTAATATACCTTAAATGACGAATTATTTACCTTAACACATTAACGCCGAACTATACATATAGGCTATATCTTTCGTGAAATCTGGTATATTCGTGTGTATGTGGCTGTAAATAGCAAACACTATATTTATTGTAGGTTTTCTAACGCAGTCTGGGACTGTGGATCTCTTTTCAATCGGCAGATCAAGTTGCTACGGGTTGAATTTACATTTTAATACTGGCTTGTGTTTTTCTATGAGTAAAAAGCATTACAAATGTTATAATACGTGGAATTACATATGGTATATGTTCATGTTAGCGGTATAAGGCGTCCGTCTGTGCGTGGAGATGAGGGAGGAATGTTAAGTAGCCTGTTGTAAAATCATTAAAACGGTCTTACCTGCAGGTGTGGGCTTCAGAAAATAATCCATGAACCGTTAGTAAAACATGGCACAAATACAGGCTACTATCCCCCCTCCAGACAGTTGGATAAAGTCCCCTAAAAACACTTTACCCCTTGGTTTGATAAGTTTTTTTTTTAGATGTTATACTGGTCGGAGATGCGACTCTACAAAAACTACACTTGACTTTGAGATGTGGAGCAGCAGCGTCAACCTGCCGCAGTGATGGTCACGGCCCCGTGCACGGACTGACAGGCAGCAGACCCACCCCGTGCACGGGCTGACAGGCAGCGGAGCCGCCCCGCGCCAAGACCGCCTGGAAGGCATGCCGCATTCACGTCGTGTCCACTTTATCAGGTACCAGTTTTACAGGTTTGTAGCACCTATATGTGAGGACACTTCACCTCATATATATTAATATCTCCGCCAAAAAAACATGCATAGAAATTATGTATATGTCATTCTACACCGTTGCTAGGAGACGGATAGGATAAGAGACATCTGTTTTATCTGGGGTGAGTACCGAGATTTACAGAGCCTTTTGGTAGTCACTAAAGGCAGCAGCACCCCCCGCCTTCTTTGAGTCTCCATTGGTTAGAGCTTTGTAGTGACTTCCTCACCGGTGGATTCAGCTCATTGTCTACTTAGTTCATACCAGTTCAGAATGTTTGCTCTGGTGAAGAAAAAAACAAACAAACAAAAACAAAAACACTTTTCAAGTGCAATAAATATTTGTGACTTTTTTTACTTTTTATTTTTTTTAACATGATCCTAATAACTGCACATTTTTCACAATGTTGAGAGATTTTATCCATAATGTTTGCTGAAGTTTTTTTTAATGTCTGATATGATTGTGACATTTGTGTTTAATCATACAAATTTCTGAAATTTAGTTCTGAAGTTTTAATAGCATTTTGTACAGTGGCCCAGTGGGGCAACAGCCCCCCAAAATTCTCCACTACAAGAAGAAAGAGTGATTTATTTAAAATAAGTAAGTACCTTTGAATAAAAATACATTTGTATAAACCATAATCGTATGTAAAAAAAAAAAAAAATCCCACTTTTCAATTAAAAGAGACACTGTTTACCTGAAATGTCTATTGCTTTAAAATTAAGGCTGCCACAAAAAATAAAAGCATGGGCTGCACATTTTTAAGATGTTCAGTGAATGTGGCTAATGCTAAGGAAGGGATGTTGCTGCTGGAGAACTCTGAATAATCTTAGAACTTCTTGTAGTTAATATTCATCAAATTAACATTAAAGCAGCGTTTAACGTCACCAGTTTTTCATCAAATTTGAAAAACCCCTGTGACAACCTAATGTCACATTTCCACTACATGGAACCAGCTCGCCTCAGTATTCTGATTCCGTGTGTTACGTTCATGTTATCTGTTCAGAATGTAGCTGAAAACTCACTCATTTCATGTGTTCTTGTCTGAATTTTTACATTGGCCACCAGACACTGAATCTCCACCGACCGTGGTGTAGTTTTGGATTGTCATCATGTGGATTCATGTACCATTGTATTTACTGTCAACTTGTGCATCTGTTTTTTGTGAAGCTGCAGACCACAGAGAAAACTGTCTGACCAACCGATGGTCTGCAGTGTTTACACAGTTTAGCACTGCTTGGAACCTCAGCAGAAGTGCTACCAAAAAACTAGTACTGGGTACCAGATTCTAGGTCCTTTTTTGGAATGGAAAAGCAAAAAGGCAGAGTCAAGTCAAGTCAAGCTGGTCCCACGTAGTGGAAGCATGGCATAGGTGTCACAAATCCGTTAGTCTTTCCGTGATTGCATGCCTGAATTCCTTTCCTCACTTTGAACATTTTTGAAGTTAACTCCATCACAAACCATCCATTTATTTACATACCAAACTGAAAACAAAACCATCACTCAGGCCTTTTCAGAATTCCATGCAGCCACAAACACAGAAACGGCCTCATTGCTTCTTGCTTCTGTGGCTGCGTGGCATTCTGAAAAGGCCCGAGTGACGGTTTGGTTTTAGTTTAGGTTTCAGATTCTTTTTCACACAAGTTTGTTTTTAATTTAAGGGGTACATTTATTTTTCAGATACTTAATTTTAAATAAATCACAATATCTTTTATTTTATTTATTTTGCTTTGTTTTGTTTTTCTTATAGTGGATCATTTTTTGGGTTGCTGCCTCTCTGGGCCACCGCACTGTACTTGTCCATATATATTCCAAGAATTTAATCATGTCACTATTTGGATAGTGATAAAAACATGAGAAATATGTATCAAGTGTATAGAGTTGTGAGGCCATAATTTTATCATAAATACATTTTATTGATTTATGCATTGGTGCATGTATAAAATATTATCAGGGATTCTATCTGTATCTTCACAACTATTTATTAATTAATTTGTTTGTTTATTTAATGTAAAAAAAAATTGAATTCATGTAGAATAAGACTCTGCTGTGGAACTTCTTGAACTGGAGGGGTGATAACCTTGCAGTCATCTCTCAGGGTTAAAACTTGTTAATGTTTTTATCAGAGTATATGGCGCCCCCTGCTGCTGATGTTTCAACATCACAACCTCAACATCCAAACGTACATAAATGAGCTTACACCCAATTCTACTAGTTAAAATATATTTGGTTTAATTAAAAGAATGTGTCTGCATGCCTGTATTTATTCAGTAATTAAATGTTTTACAGACTCAGCTATAAAGTTTGGGTTTACATGAGAGCCCAAAGACTCCTAACCTGCATGATAAAAGTTACTTAAATCAATATTAAGGTATTTCAGAGTTGTATCCATATCTGGATTAAATTATCTGATATAGGGTCTTTTTACATACCGGATCTATGTGAGTAACAAATGTGTTTTTCATCATTTCATCCTGCGTATCCATTACCATAAGAGCAGCTCCACCTTAATAAAACACTATTTTCATCTAATGAAGGAAAAACACTCTTTATGTTCATGTTTACTGGGGAACAGTTTTCTTTCTAGTTGGTGTCACATTAGTAAACTGTGGCTTTGTTTGGAGAACTTTAAACGTAAAAATAAATCTGGGAAATTCTTGGCCAATCAATTAAAAACCAACAAAGAGAAAAACAACAATTTACTCCATTAATAAATTCATCATAATCATCTGAACAACTCATACTCTTTATGAAGTTTCACTTGGGAAAGCAAATTTGTTTAGCACCAAAAGGCATCCAGACCATTCTGCAGATGATGGACAAGACAAGTTAAAAAAAAAAAAAAAAAGTCCTATGATGTTTATGTGATCCTTCTGTAATTATTTAGTTTTTCTAGTGTGAGTCATGAACTCCAAAATCTAGGTTTTCTTTCACAGAACATAGATGGATTTAACAAATTTCTGACAAAATTGCAGTAAAATATACTGTATTCTTTTGAGATCCCTGATGAATCCATCCAACATTTAGTAAACAAGCTGTTTTAACACTTAAATAAATAAAAAAAGATGTATTTCATTTACTACCCATGTGTCTAAAAAGAAATATATTGTCAAATGAACAGGAAAACCTTTACAACATATATCATGATATTTAATAAAACATTAAACAATTCTAGATAGAGATGTGCAATAAAATTATAATTATCCTTACTGTTTTGTTGTATTTATTTGCAATGACAAAAAAGAATCTATCTATCTATCTATCTATCTATCTATCTATCTATCTATCTATCTATCTATCTATCTATCTATCTGTCTATCT
>JAPSES010070818.1:0-10961 GCA_029822895.1 Maxillicosta whitleyi | reverse complement strand
AAAAAAAAAACCCGAACAAACAAAAACAAAACAAAATTAAAATCACAAATAAAATCATTAGGCATCCTAGCCTTTGGCGTTGTGTCACTTTTTTTTAGTGGAGAATTGGGAATACTTGATCAAATGCCTCACGAGAACTTGTGCAATACCTCTACTGGACAAGTACTCTCTCTCTCTCCCTCTCTCTCACAAAATTGGGGGGGGGGATTCTAAATTCTGAAGGGTTAAACTAAACTAAAAGTTTATAAATGAACAGATTTCCAGATGACAGGCTGTGAAACACTTCCCTCTGCTGTTGAATGCTCCACATAACTGCAGTGTCTCCCTGCAATGACCATCCCCCTCCGCATCGACAGGGGGCGGTAAAGCTCCCAGAGCGCAGAAGAAGAGGAGCGCTGCCCCTGGTACTTCCTCTTCCTTCCGCGGCCTCAGAGGTAAGAGGACATTATCACATATGAAGAGCAGAATACATACTTAATCTATATTAAATCTTCTCCATCCTGCATCTTAACCCGCTGCATTTCATAAACTACCTTTAAAAACTTCAGATGGAGTGATATGTTGGCGTATGTGGCCATAAAGTCTAGATATTTTGCGGTATTTGTGGTGAAGCCGGTTGGGTAGCTATCACATTAGCGTTCAGCCATGTTTGCTACGTCAAAACATGAAAATGAGCAAAAACTAAAGAATAACGATTAACTCCAGACCCTGTGTTCTATATTACCAGTGGCACTTGACTATTTTTATCATCAAGTAATGTTAAGGTTTAGTGCATTTAGTGGCTGGGGTAGCCATGGTCGGTCTAGAGTTAAGCTAACATTAAGCTAGCAGCAAAGCAGACTCCTCATGAGGAGCGTGACTGTCGACACTGACTATAACAATCTTCTCATCTAACAGATATCTGAAAATGGTCCGCTACTCACTTGACCCCGAGAACCCGACCAAATGTAAGTAAAATATGCTCGTATTATGGGGGAACGTTTTGCGAATTGTGTGGTTGCTGTGATGACATCTTAGGACACCTTTGGATTACACATGAAAAAATCTGCAAAATAACTGAGCCACAATGTTATCATAACCTTAAATGCACTTGAAGATCTACTCTGTGGTTAAATAATTGTTATTTCTCCTAGCATGCAAGTCGAGGGGCTCCAACCTCCGTGTTCACTTTAAGGTAAAGTTACGAACATTTCCATTACTAAAACACATTTGAGGTTGAAGTTACGAGCAGCCATACTTTATGTACACCTGCTTGAATTGTAATTCCTTTTCCACTTCAGAACACCCGTGAGACAGCCCAGGCCATCAAGGGCATGCACATCCGTAAAGCTAACAAGTACCTGAGGGATGTGATTGTCAAGCACCAGTGTGTCCCTTTCCGTCGCTACAACGGTGGTGTCGGTAGATGTGCTCAGGTGAGTTCTGACTGGAGAATTCAGTTTGACAAAAGCTACAGTGATGACTATCTTAGGACACCTTTGGATTAAAGATGAAACCAACCGATTAAGTCTGAGCAGCATCTGTAAACTTTGTAATTGACGGATTAGAATATGCCACTAACTTCCTTGATCAGTGTCTAATAAATGTTGTCATTTCCAGGCCAAACAGTTTGGCTGGACACAGGGACGTTGGCCAAAGAAGAGTGCCGAGTTCCTCCTCCATATGCTCAAGAATGCTGAGAGCAATGCTGAGCTCAAGGTATGTTCAAGGTCCATCTGGTTGTATTCATCTGCTTCACTCACCTGAGCAGTTTGTGGTTGAGAAGGTGCTCATCTAATTGCCTTTAGTGTTTAATTGTGTATATACATGTAGGCTCTTGTGCCCATTTAACTCTGAAAAAAGGTAAAGGTGATCAGAGGTGGGGAAACTCAATGGTGGTGCCTCCAAAGAAACAAATTCTCATGAAAGGTTACAGTTAATAAATGTGTCACCTGTTAGAACCATGTCACTGGTCTGTACCCTCAGTGGTCCTGCATTATGGTTCGAAGACTTCAGCAGAATAATATATAGCAGCGGGTTTCAAGTTGCCAAACCAGGCTCATTTTAAGAAGGGTGTTAACATGGCATCAGTGTTTTAAAAGTGCAGTGATTGCCTTGTTGATTAAATATGTAAATACTTTGTACTTTTGCAAAACACAATCATTTAGTGTTGACATACTTCATTTGGTCCTAATGTCTCATGTCACAGATGTGTCTGTACTTCACAAAGATTGCAATGATGACCATTTAGGACACCTTTGTATTAACCATGAAAATAACTGAATGAATCTGAGCAATCTGACACTAAACTGTGAATTACATTCTCATCGTTGAACAACTTGACTTAACTCTGGACTAGAATGGATGTTATTGGTCATTTAATATAATCTAAATTTTGGATTATGCATGACTGTTATGTGTTTGATGCAGTTAAGTAATCATCTGCTTTGTGATGGTTATGAAAAACATGGTTTGAATGATACTGTACAATTGGATAAGCTTTGAAGATTGACTGTTTTTGAAGGGTTTTGTAACATGTATTTGATTTAGCGACAAAGCCATTAGATAATCAGCCAACAATTGATGACTGGAGACTGGGCAGTATATGAAATTAATGTGATCAAGATTTTGCTTTCTGAAAAATGCCTAAATTGACTCTTGACTGACTGGCTCCAGTTGTGAAAAAGCAGTAATAGACCAGGTGTTAATGCTGACTGTACAAAAAAGTGCTTAAGTTCAGGGTGAGGTTTTCAGGTTATCACAGCTCGAGGCCTGATGTGGTAAAGTTGAGCTTTGTATCATGTTGGACTTTTGGTTCATCTTGGATGTCTGTGCTCTTACAGGGTCTGGATGTGGACTCTCTGGTCATCGAGCACATCCAGGTCAACAAGGCCCCCAAGATGAGGAGACGCACATACCGCGCCCATGGTCGCATCAACCCCTACATGAGCTCCCCCTGCCACATTGAGATGATCCTCACGGAGAAGGAGCAGATCGTCCCCAAACCAGAAGAGGAGGTGGCCCAGAAGAAAAAGGTACATGTTCATGTCAGTCTGGACTCAATGATGCCTTCAGTCTGTGAATGACTTCAGTCATCCATAGATTCCTGGTTGTGGTCCTGCATAGATTTCCATTTCTTCATACAGTTGCAATGATGACTTCTTAGGACACCTTTGGATAACCCATGAAAACAAACTATGAATATACTGAGCAACTTAGGCTTGAATGTTACCTTCCTGTTGTGTAAATGACAGTGTTAATAACTGAGTGTTTGTTCCACAGGTTTCACAGAAGAAGCTGAAGAAGCAGAAGCTCATGGCACGGGAGTAAATAAGAATAAAATTCCAAACTTCTTATCAATGAAGTGCTTTGTGTATTTATTTTATATACTGATGCTGCGTCTAAAGAAGAGATTTGATCACAGCAGAAAGGTGTGAATGTTTGGTAAAATACTGGTCACAGTTAAGAGGCACTTTTTAACACTTATCAGGTAATTACATAAATGATGGACTGGGGATTTTCTACACCTTCATGTGCCCAAAGCACCATGAAAAACGCTGCACAGACCCTACTGGGAACAATTTAGGGTTCAGTGTCTTGCTCAAGTAGACTAACATATGGACAGTTGGAGCGAGGGTTTGAACTGCCAACCTTTCGGCCATTGGATGACCCCCCTCTACCATCTACCACCATGAGCCACATGAACTAGTAGCTGCAGGATAAACTACAGATGTCATGTCTTAAATAAGATTATTGATACAGGAAAAAAATTAAGTTTGATATTAAATGCACAATAAATTATAAGACTTTTTTAGTGTCAGGCTTGGACAAAAACCTTTTTTTTAAACTGCTATTTCTGTCTTATGCGACCTCACATTATGTCTGTAATTTAACTTTAGTACAATACTTAAAGTGCATTTGTGCCTATACATAACAACCCATCTTAAAATTTTGTGAACTGTCAAGGCTAATTTATTGCTAGAAAATTAAATAGACTGGGGTGCGGCAGAAACCTAACAAACAGCTGAAGCCCTTGACCTGGTGTTGAATCTAACAGTTGAATATTATCTGACAAATAAAACAATACCCACTGTTCAAAGTACCTAGAGGGAAGTCGTACTAATACAGTAAATAACTGTATAGAATGTAAGGTTTTATAGGACAGCTTTTTTATTAAGAGCCCTTGAGGTTATTGGTATTTGCTGATGTAAGATGTTTACTTATTTAAGTGAAGTGAAAACATGGAGAAGGTTAAAACATTTTCTTACATTACTTGATTAAAGTTAATATTTGTATTATTTTGTGTGTGTCCCCCCCCCCCCCCCAAAAAAAATAAATAAATAAATAAATAAAATGATAGTCCCTTCAAGGCAGTGCTGTCAGATGATAAATCTGGACAATATGCTGGTCCTAGTACAGTTTAACCTAGTTTAACAGCTGTTTTTTTGCTGGTAAACTCATCCTTAGGTTACCTTAGGTTAGATCATTTGGGTGTTTTTAAAGCATAACTGTTACACCACTACCATGTGTAAATAAAGGCTCACATGTACAAACAGAACAAAAATGGTAATATATGTTAATTAGATGTCTGAACTGTAAAGTATTTCCGCCTACTGAGTATTCTGCTGTTTCATATGTGGTCACCAGAGGGCGCACGTGCGCTGTGTTTGATGAGCAGCAGACACTGTAAGCCATAAGGTTTCCAGACTGCACAGGTGCACATGTAGACCTGTACTCTATTACAAACCAGGCTGCTGACACACGGATTTAAAGATTCGACTCTTCCATCTTTATTTTTTTCCTGGTGGACACTTAATGAAAATGATCAGTTGCATTGTGGGTAGTTAGATTTGTCAGAAGAACAAATACTCACCCCCAAACAACAACAAGTAGTCCTAATAATGATTAAAAAACAACAACAAACTTTTAATTTAATAAGTGATCAGAACATGTAAATACAGAAATGCGATATTTCTAAACATTTGAAGAATAGTTTAATAAAAGTTTGGCTAATTTATGAGATACTCATTCAATTTTTAAAAAATATTTTCTCAACCTTTAATAAAGTACATATCTCATATGTCGTGACCTTAGGTTCATTGTGTTTGTGTGCCCTGCAGTGACTTTTATGTGGATGTTTTAATGTGGTAACAGACATTTGAAGGCATCACTCCTGTACAAAACCATGAGAGATCAGTGCAGTCTGTTTGTCCAGGACGGCGGACCCTGTCCTGCACCTCATCATCTACAGATAATTATAAATAATCATATCCTATGTGTAATAAAAAATAATCTGTGATCTGAAGGATACTCAAGTACAGTTTTTTGTCCGTGTAATCACTCGTATTTTTTCAGCTGTTACAGGCAGTTTAGGCTATATGTGAACTAAATCAATTGTCGACGCATTCACGACCTGTCAAAATCTCCTTTAAAGAGCAGGACTTTTTGGTGTTAGTTTCTTTTGTTATTTCCTGTCAATAGTAAAAGGCCGAACACCCGCTCATTTTAGAGTGTTGTGTCCTTACAGTATTTACGATTAAAGAGTAAAATCTTAATTTTTCATTTACAGGGTCAGACCTGTTCATGTTAGGGTAGTTATTAACAGAAAGTCAGTGATGGCAACACTGTCTGTAATCGTCCGTGTTCTCTGTTTTATCAATGAATCAGTCAATTCAGGTTTATTAAAAGCCTCTTTTATGGCGTTTTGAATAGGGCCTAAAACACAATTAAATTATTGATAAATTTTTTAATTTTTAAAAAAAAAAAAAAAAAAAAAAAGATTAATTTGAATAACCGTCGTATAAATCCTAAATTGTCAGAATAATGGACTGGGTGCGTGTTTCCTGTCTCCAAACCACCTCTAAGAAGACAACACCTGTGTCCTAAAAATACAGAGCAAAGAAATCAGGTTTAATCACTGATTAAAGTAGCCTATGGTTTGACTTTTTTTTTTTTAATGACGAGACGCTTGAGAATAAAATAGGTAATTTAAGTATATTTTATAAAAATGCAAAAAAAAAAAAGTCTAAAAGTAAAATATTTACCTCCATTAAAAAAAAAGAAACTAAGTCTCAGTTTTATCTAAATATATCTGCGTATTATCAAAACAACATTATGTTTCCCTGCTGACTTTTAAATGCAGATCTTTCTTTTACTACACAACTCCATTTAATCTGAAACAGATTGCTATCGCTTATTTGTCGTCTGATAGTGGAGCATCCAGCAAATCAGAGCTGTGATGTGGAGCCAATGAGGAAGCCCTCCTAAATCCACATGATGACGTCACTGCCAGGTCACCCAATCCGGACAGAAACACCCCTCTGCTCTCCGCTTTCCCCTCTCAAAGTTTGGACTTTTGAGGTAGGCTAATAGACACTGGAAACAGATGATAATGTTTTATTATCTCAAAGAACTCCTTGAACACAACAGAGAAAGTGTCTTTTTATCGTCCGGTTTTAGTCAAACTTGTGTGAAGTGGAGCTGAATCTGGAAAACCTGCGTGGGAAACCACACTCCTGCGGTGGAACACACTTGTTTTTTTGGCGCTTTCTGCTGATTCTCAAAGTGGGATTTTTTTTTTTTTTTTGGGGACAAATTCAGCCTGCGATGGACATTTAATGTGACTCAAAGAGCAGAGTGGATTTGTCGCTGTTCGGTGCGTAAGGCCACCCTCCAAAACACGCACAGAACCGCCGCTCCACAAGGCACACAGCACCCAGGATCCTTCAGACCAGTCCCCGCCGCACATTGAGTGTTGGTTATGTTAGCCGTGGGTCAGATGGACGGGTCCCGACAGAGCGCCTTCCTCCTCAGCACCCCTCCTCTGGCAGCTCTGCACAGCATGACCGAGATGAAGACCCCCCTGTACCCGGCCTACCCCCTCTCCTCCACCGGCCCGACCTCATCTACCTCACCGGCCACCACCTCTCCAAACCCGGGAGGCATGGCCGTGTCCTCCCCGGGGATCAAAACCTCCACGGGAATGTCTTCGGGGCTCGGGTCCCCGCAGCAGTGCACCTCCGCCACCCCACACGGAATAAATGACATCCTCAACCGGCCCACGGCGGCTTCCGTGGGAGCCGCAGTCGCCGTGGCCGCCGCCTCTTCCTCGACGGGGATCTTGTCAGGACTGCCCCGGTTCAGCAGCCTCAGTCCGCCGCCGCCTCCCGGACTTTACTTCAGCCCCAGCGCGGCGGCGGTGGCGGTGGCCCGGTACCCGAAGCCTCTGGCGGATCTCCCGGGCAGGACGCCGATCTTTTGGCCCGGAGTCATGCAGAGTCCGCACTGGAGAGACGCCAGATTTGCGTGTTCACCCCGTAAGTGTGACGTGTGGGGAAAAAAACAAAAAACAAACAAACAATAAAGAAAATAAACACAATAAAAGCCAGTTTAATTAATCTGCAGAATAAATAAAATTATTACAATAACATTTTAAGAAGTAAAAAAATACTACTTAAATAATGGGATATGTCTAAATAAATGGCCTTTAAATAGACCATTTCAGTGTGCACTATTCATGGGGTTTATTCTTTTATATTTCAGATCAGAATTCCGTCTTACTGGACAAAGATGGGAAAAGAAAACACACACGACCCACGTTTTCTGGACAACAGATTTTTGCGCTGGAAAAGACTTTTGAACAGACTAAATATCTGGCAGGGCCGGAGAGAGCACGGCTGGCTTACTCTTTGGGAATGACAGAGAGCCAAGTAAAGGTAGGAATCATACAAATATGATCATTTCATCTGCACTGAAAAAATAATTCCAACAATTTATTCTAATTATTATTCTAATTATTTTTATTTTAACTGCTTGGAAAAAAAATACTTCATTTTGGTTTAAAGCACTGTTTTGCTGTTTGTCATTGTTTTTTTTTTTTTTTTTTGTTTGTTTGTTTTTTTCTTATGTGAAGCAGCATTTTCATACATTATTGGTGTAATTTTTGTCATGTTTTGTTTTATTCAAATTGAAATTAAATGTTATTTTTATGCAAATCATCATGAAACAGCTACCATTAGAGGTTTGCTTTAGGCTTGAGGTTTAGAGACCACGTTTTGTTATTAAAATATATAAAAAGACTAAAATATATATACATTTTTTTTTACATTTTAAAAATCTCAATCTTTATTTTTGAGGCATTAAATATTTTCTTTGACTAAAACCTGTTTAACTTAAAGACGGTGAAGGAGATTTAAACACACATGCCACATCTAAACATGAATTGTATGTGTTTGTCAGGTGTGGTTTCAGAACAGGAGGACTAAATGGAGGAAAAAACACGCAGCGGAGATGGCCACCGCAAAAAAGAAACAGGACTCAGAAACCGAGAGGCTGAAGGGGACGTCGGACAATGAAGAAGACGACGATGACTATAACAGACCTTTGGACCCTAATTCAGACGACGAGAAAATCACACAGCTGCTGAAAAAACACAAACCGAGCTCCTCTCTGTTAATCCACACGTCAGAAAATGACAGCTCATAATTTTTTTTAAATTCTATTATAATAATAATTATTATTTTTATGGGACATGAAATAAACGAACTCTCGGAGTCGTGTGCATTTTAAGATCACATTCTACACTTTTTTCCTCCAAATTGACATTTTTTTCCCCTGTTAGTTGTACTTTTTTGCACGATGATGGAGAAGACACCTGTCCTGACAAAGTTAGGAGGAGATGAAATAGGATGAACACTTTTATGGCCAAAATACGGACTCTGCAATTTTATTGACGTTTCAACGAGAAGATGGTACTTACCTGTAAATAGAAGCGTGAGTTGTATCCAATAGAAATTATACTGCTGTGAATAATTTATGTGTAAAAAAGTGTTTTGTACAGACCGCACTGCTGACTCTTCCAGTTCAACATGCATCAGAGTTTTTTTCTTTTTCTTTCGTTTTGTAATTACTTACAACACATTTCACAGTGACCTTCAACGCTGGGCCATAATGTTTGTGTGGTTAAAAAAGGCCTATGCATTACTTTTAACGCCTTCCTATAGAAATCACCACATTCTCATTGGGTCAGTGAAGGCCTCTTCATGTGCCAATCTTAAAAAAAAAAAAATGGAGAAAAAAAAAAAAAATCAAAGGAGACATTGAACGCACCACCTGTACATACAAAACTGGTTGTGACAGATTTGTGCATTTGTAATACACCTGATTGTTTCTCCGAAATGGATCCAAACTATTTCCGCTCACACTTTTATTTATATGGTTTAAGTTGGTAACAGTGACTGAATCCTGCACAGTTGTGTATCGCAGGTTAATGTAATGCACTTTTATTTAATAAAAACTCAAATGCTTGCTTGTTGTCTTCGGATATGATGAGATAATTAGGATCCTTCAAGAGTGCTGATACATAGTTATAGAATTTTTTTAATTTTTTTTTTTTTGCTTTTTATTATTATTATTATTATTATTATTATTTTATAATCTGCAATTTATACCGGCTCTAAGTTGATGAGTAAATTCAATGAAAATATAATTGCTTTATATTTAATAACAGCATATTTTTGCCAGAATTATTATTATTATTAGGCCTATTATTGGTGCGTTTTTACGTTTGCGCGACACGTTTTGCACGTTTTATTTTGAAATAAGTGTGATTACACCAGAGAATAAATTAAACCATTTTTATACACGATTAAGACTAAGACTATTTGTGATGAAACCCTGTAAAATTCCAGAATTGTTATATTTTCCAGGAGACTCCAGCTGAGCCTTGTGCAGAAGCCAGTTTTGTGCAGGTCTAACTCGCTGCAGTTTTTTCCAGTCTGAGCGGCTGAAGCTTCACGCTTTCATCATTGCTCGTCTTCTCTAAATTGAAAAGCAGTGAACCGATTTGCAGCCACTTCTGTCATATTTAATTTATTACATGTGGATCCAGATGTAATATGTTGCAAGTGCTCGTGCTCTTGGCTGTTAGGTGTCTAATCTTACACTGTGTGTGTGTGTGTGTGTGTGTGTGTGTGTGTGTGTGTATGTGTGTGTGGAGGGGGTGGGGGAGGGTGGCAAAAAAAAAAAAAAAAAATTCTGCCAAAAAAAAAAAAAAAAATACGGCTCTAAAACAGGGTCATGATAATCTGTGTGAACTGCGGATGAGAAAATGGACGTGGAGCCGCGGACAATATTAAGGCTAATTTTCAGATCAGTATTAGAAAGTATCATCTTCGATCATCTGTTCACAAGACTAACAACTTGAGACGCTGAATTAAATTTTTAAAGCCATTTGAAATCATTTAAAGGTTCTAAACAGTTTTTAAAAACAAGGAAAAAAACATGCTCTCTGTTATTTTAATCTGTATATTTTTACATTATTAATTTTTTTTAATTAGCTCATTTAATTGTCATTTAATTTAGAATTAAGTTCTCGAGCTTTAATCAAATTAAAACCAGGACAATCTGTGATAATATGAGTTTCTTTATTTATCCTCCAGCACATTAGTAAAACATTTTCAGTCATTTTCTGTCCCAAATGTAATTTCTCTGTGGCTTCATCTCCACCCTGAGATCGAGCTGTGTTTATGAAGCTCATACACTTAGAGGATTGTTAAAACCCTCAGAGCTTCATGAGAGCCAGTGTCACACAGCTGACCATCATGAATGAGATGGTAAACATGCTGCTAATAATAATAATGTGGCCTCTGCGTTCCTGTAGAATGGATGATGTTGTGTTCACATCCACTGCAGGCTGTATAATGTTCTGCTGAGGTGAGGCCGTGTTATTGGCAGTGATAAGTGTATCTCTCTCTGTCATTGGGGTCAGTCCAGTGAATATGGCGCTTGTCATTCCAGCTGCTGCGGATACATTTCTATTTTCTCTTTAATACTTTGTCAGTTTAATATCTGCCTATAAGAGCGGACGGGCTGCGCTGAAGAAGAAATTAAACAGGCTTCCTCTGAAAACAACACACACACACACACACACACACACACACACACACACACACACACACACACACACACACACACACACACAC
>JAPSES010070809.1:0-10961 GCA_029822895.1 Maxillicosta whitleyi | reverse complement strand
TGACAAATGCTTGTAATGTAAAAACAAGCATTTGTCAGGTTACACAGGTTATTGATGAATCACTGTTGCAGAACATGTAGATTCTACATTCATTATGGAATCTTTGGACATCCCAATGGGTCATATCTGCATGCAAAAAACTGAATTTTAACTGAATGATTTACATGTATTTATAGGATGGATGATTTGATAGTCATTTAACATTTTAGACACGTTGATGCTTTTGATCACTGGCGGCTGTTTTGGTCTCTGAGGATTAGGCCTTCCAAACCACCTCAGTATCCACCTGTAGGCTCGAGGGGAGGAGTTACATCTATTTATCACACAAATCTGCAGTGTGGTGTCCCAGAGCTTAAATACTAAACTCTACATGTATTCTGCTGCTGCAATATAACAGTCAAATGTGTGAGTTGTCTGACCTAAAGGAAAATTACATTAGACACCAAATACTTGGACTTGTGCAAAAATCAGTTATATTGTGTCACAAATGTGTCCTGTTCCACGATCTATATCACTACCAATGAATTCCTGATGCAAACAGAGATGAGCGTCCAACTGTCTGAATACCAACAATACCTCATATTTTCTGCTGACTGCCACCATTATACAACATAATATCACCTCACCTCATTTTCTCTGCACTTGACTCTGAATCAAAATTATGTCATTAAATTCAGCTAGTTAAGCACAATTGCTGTTCCCTTAAATGACCATAAGTGACCTATAATTCAATTCTCCATGTTCTTATTCACATTTGCCCTTAAATCATCTGCTCATGTCCTGAATTTCAAAGCCAATGCTCTGGAACTAATCCATACTGAATATGTGATGGTGTCGTATGAGAAAGGATTCTGTTTCAGTCTTTAAAGCAGTGAAAACTATCAAAGAAGATATTTAAGGTGGTATCAGAGTTCAGGGGGTTAAAGGATAATCCTCTGAAATCAGGGTCGACAGGTCGGTTATCTGTAGGCAGAAGTTTTTCCAGGAAGACACTTTACTTTTTCTTGTTTGGTATGAAAAACAGCTTCTGCTGAGAGATAATTCACAATAAACACGAAGCAACTTGCTGTTTCTCTCTGATTTCTATAAGCTGAGCTGAATGTTTTTTATATCGCAGCTTTGTTGAGTTCGTCTGTCCATCACCTGACAAAAACAGGAAGAAAAGTTCAACTCCAGGAAATAATCCCTCGCAAAACTTTGTTATCATGCTCATGCATTTCATTCTGGGTGTTCTGGGGGGAAACATGAAAAGCCAGAGGAGGGGAAGGAAAAGACTGATAAATGAAAAAAAGGAATAAGAAGAGGAATGGGAATAAACGTAAAGGAAGAAAGGGATTGATGCAGCCACGAAGCACTTGAAAGACGCACTGAGGAGAGAGATAAAGAAGAGGAAAAGCAGGAGGAGGAGGAGAAAACATGGATAAATGTAAAGGAGGAAAGGAGCAGGAAAATAAAGAATGAGCATGAGAGGACAGGAAAAACATGAGGACATAAGAGGGTTAAGAAAGGAGGAAGAACTAGCAGGAAACAGAGAAGAAAAGGAAGTAGTGAAGAAGGTGGAAGGGAAGAAGAACAAAGACGTGCCACATGTTAGAATGAAGACAAACGCTGGAATAAAAGTGGTGAGACTGAGGGAAAGAACATGTTTAGGAGAGGAGACGAAACGTGTCAGAGTTACAATAGTAGGTTTCTACAAACAATGATCTCAAGAACAAGAGATAAAAAACAAAAATCAGTTCGGAGAAGAAATGAAAGGTGAGAAAAAAGGAAACACAGAAAAAAGAAGAAATGTTAGGAGGAAGAAGAGGAAGGTGAATATGAACAGCAGGAGGAAAGAGGGTGTTTTAAATGGTAAATGGACTGCACTTATATAGTGCTTTTCTACACCTTAGTACTCAAAGTGCTTTACACAAAGCCTCCCATTCACCCGTCCACACACACACCAGTAGGCTGCTACTGTACCATGCAAGGCACACTTCAGTGTCTTGCTCAAGGACGCTTAGACAAGTGGACAGCCAGGGCCAGGGATTGAACCTTTGGTCATTGGACAACCTGCTCTACCATCTGAGCCACAGCCGCCCGCTGTGTAGACATTTTCAAGTGGACGTTATGGTGTCATCACTTCATGTGGATCATGGTTTGACTGTTTGATTCTGGGAAGTTTTCACAGCTGTGATTTTGGCTAATAATAATAATAATAATAATAATATTAATAGTAATAATAATAATAATGATGATAATACATTTTATTTATAGGCACCTTTCAGGACACTCAAAGTCACCGTACAAAGTCGTTAAAAATAAACACAATTAAAATTGCAAACATACCTATTAAAAGAAACACATAGTTACATAAAATGGCAGTAGATAAAAGTGAAATTATGGAACTGAGTAGGCCTGTCTGAAAAAATAAGTCCTAAGCTGGGGCTGAAAGCTCCCATGGTGGTCAAAGTGGGCAGATGTGAGGGGGAGTTGGATGGATGAAGATGACCAAAGAGTGCAGATGGAAATGTTTATGTGGAGGAGGTTACTGAGGTACTGAGGAGCTACATGGTTTGTAGCCTTGAAGATGAGAAGTAGTATTTTATACGTGCAAGACAGGTGTTATGTGACTCATGGAGGGGGTTCTGGTGATGATACGCAGAATTTTGAACCAGTTGTAGTTTATGAATGGATTTGTCTGATAAACCAAAGGCAGTTGCAGTCGTCTGGGAAGGATGTGACTAAGCTTTGGACCAGAATTGGAGTACTGTTGGGTGAGAGTGTTATCAAGGATGACACCCAGACTCTTAACCTGGGGGGAGGGGCACACTGAGGAATTGTCAATCTGAATGGAGAAGTTAAGTTTATTTTAGATGATTTAGGTGGATTTAGAGCCAATGAGGAGAATTTCAGTTGTGTTACTGTTAAGTCTGATGTAGTAGCAAGGGAGGAAACTGAAGAGGAGCAGAGAGGTGAAGGGAATAGTAGAGAGAGTTAGAAGGAAAACAGGAGAAGAAGATGAGGAGGAGGAACCAGGGGGAGAAGAGAATGGATGAGAGGAGAACAAGTGAACAATGGAGGTAGTGAAATGAAATCAGGGAGGAAACGAGAAACTGAAACGAGGTGTGGAGAGAAGATAGAGGGAGAAGGAAGGGAGGAAGAATATATGGGAGGAGGCAAAAAGAGGGAAGAAAAGTGATAAACAGAGGCCGAGTGAGACAGAGAGAGAGGAAGAATAAAGGAGAAAGCCTGAGAGGGATGAGATAAAGAGAGAATCTATTAGAAGAGTGTATGAGTCTATAACACACACACACACACACACACTTCAGCACAAAAGCTCCATACAACCCCAATATTAACATTCTCACATACCACGACATGACATACTGCACCATGCCAACAGTCGTCACTGCCAAGGTAATGCTTGTTGTCACAGTAATCCTGATTGACAACCAAGCCCACAGCGTTGCCCTGGACAACTGCAACACACACACATATACATGGATAAACACAAACACTCATGCATGAATTCATGCGCTTCACTTCATCTCCCGAAAACCAGAAGCGAAATGGAAATTACATCATTTCCTGCTGTAATGTTTGCCATTATCTTGTCTGGGGACACCACAGAAGAAGAGATGGAGCATGTGAATGACAAGTGGACGCAAGTGTACACACACATATAGATGGAGAGAGGGGAAAACACACACTTCATTCACATTCAGAGACGTGACTGAGGAGGAAACTGTTGAGTCAGGTGCTTCAGTCTGTATGTGTGTGTTCAAAGAGGAAGAAGAAGTGTGTTTTATCAATCTCACACACACACACACACACACACACACACACACCAAACTGGACACAGTGATCTCTTTATAACCAACATCTCAAATTGCAGCTCTATGCCTTCGTGTTGAAAAGACTGAAATGCGTGTGTGTGTGTGTGTGCGCGCGCGCACATGCAGCTATAGTTTTACACAGGAAGCTGGCAAAGAGGCTGATTCATCATCTTTAGTGTAAAATATGCGACTGATGGAGGATACAGTAGGAGGAAGGAACGGACTTTGTTTGCTCAGATTTCAATTCTCATTTATTTAGGGAGTAAGAGAAGAGGAGCCAAGGATGTAGGAGATAAGAAAAGAAGAGGAGATAAAGACAAAGGAGATAAGGGCAGAGTAAACAGATAAGTGAATGTCGTTCGGCTTCCTGTTCGCCTGTTTGGCTTTGTCAAAGTGTGGACCGTGACCAGTGTGCCGTGAAAGAGACACAAATAAAACATTTGACTAGAAATCATTCACGAGGCAGTTTAAGCGCTGTACTTCCTCAAATAAAAACTGTTCATCAAATAAACGCCGGGTCTCTGATAATGACTCGGGACACAGTTGACACAATCACATAAAGCTCAACCCTCAGATTTAAGCTGGAGTAAAACAGAGGATGAACCCCTTGTAAACATCACAACGTACACGCAACATTCTCACTGATTTAATGCAACAAACTCAACAGTATCTTTCCTTTCTTTTTGAATTTTAGCTAGTGTTTTTTCAAGAATGTTTTTGTATGCAACTGAGCTATTGTGACCAAGTAATTTCCCCTGTGGATCAAGGTTCAAAGGTTTTATTTTTGTCATTTCTCAGTACAAGTGTAAAAGACATAAGATAATGTACTCCTTGGTTAAACGCAGTGTAAAATCAGGCATAATACATAAATAGGAAATCACATTCAATAAGCTAAAATAAATTTTAAAAAAATTTACAAGTAGCAGTCCCTTTGGATAAAATTAGCAAAAGTAACTAAAATACACTAAAATAATTTTCACGTGTTCTTCCTATAATGTATAACTCAAATGAGTTTTGCCTTTATTTTGATTTCAATCCAATCCATTTTATTTATACAACACATTTAAATAACAACAATGTTTCCAAAGTGCCGCATATCATAAAAACAATAAAACAATGAGGACAAAAACTAAAAACAATAAATAAGTGCGTAAAACTACAACAATGCTCTAAATAAAACAATAAAATCAACTAGTTAAAAGAACTAAAACCAATAAAAATAAATAAAATAACACAGAGGATCATACAACTCATGAGGTGTTAAAAGCTAAAGAATAAAAGTATATTATTTATTTTGATTTAACCCTTAGGCTAATGGCATACAGCGATTTTTGTATTGACTTATGACTAATTTTTTTTTCCTCGACATTTAACTTTTCTTCAGTTATTTATAATCATTTATTTTGGTGTTTTCCACTGCAGTTTGCATTTTTCAGTTTCAGTTATTTTTCAGCTCAGTGGCTGTTATACATTTCAGATTAGTAAATATTTTTGGTATTCTTATATGTCTAAACACGTTGTATATATACTCTATACACACACACACACACACACATATATATATATATATATATATATATATATACATACATACATACACACACACACTATAGAGTAAATATGTTTTTTTCAGCTTTTCCCTTCAGGGGTCACCACAGTGAATCACATTCACATGTTGATTTAGCACAGGTTTTTACATTGGATGCCCTTCCTGACACAAGCCTCTGTATTTATCCGGGCTTAGGACTGGCACAATGAAACACTGTCCCCTTGTTGCTACAGGTATTGGTGTGTATCGTGTAAAAGGCTCATCTGAGGATCGAACCAGCCATCTTCCGCACCAAAGTCAGTGGAGTGAGTATGTATATATATATATATACATACATATACACACACACACACACTATAAAAGTGTTTATTATCATTGGGTAGAGGGCACATATTAACAATGAGGCCATGATTCATTGACATTGGTTTGTTTAACTATTCTGCTACAGATACTTTAAATACATTCATGTCTATATCACTATATAGGATTATATGCTGTTTGTATAACAAGTATTAGAATACAAAGGTGTATTTGTTCACATAGGAGTTGGGATTTGAAGAATATATCACTGAAAGGAGGACATTCTAACATCAATAACTCTCAATAATGACTGTTTCAGTGGCTGGAAAACATCTCTCCTCACTTTCATGGAGCTGCAGATATCATTTGCCATTGTTATTTTTGTGGTATGAAATCCATTGTCAACCTGTGTTAGAATGAGAAATGTTGTCTTTATTGTTTGAGTCAGCCCTTTACTGGCTGATCTATGTTTCAAATAAATGCATACAAAATAAATACATACATGCATACATTTAGTCTATATAATGTATATTATTATTATGGATGGAGGCAGAAAAGTCAGATTCAGATTACTGCACAAAATGAGAATTTTATTTTCCGTGGTCAGGATATGTACAGTCAGTCCAATTTGTATTTACAAGGATGACAATTAATACTGAATAACCAACTCAAACTATGAGCATGTGGTCACATGATCACATCACTCTAGATATGCCCTCTCATTAGGAAGTGTGATATTTTAATTATAATGAAATATATATTTAATTTTTATTAAGATTTTTTATTTTTTGTATCAATTACTAGAAATGACCCCATTTGAATTCCAGCTCACCCCCCATTTATAGCCTTGAAGCGTGTGTCTGGCAACACTCACACAACTACTAAATCAAAAGCACCCAAACACGGCTAATTAAAACCCTGCCTCCAATTTACAGATGCTTTCCAATGTATTCTGTTGCACCGTGTGCATCTTCAGAGGTTACACACACAGCACAACATCAAAACACTGCACATTGTCCTGCAAAGCTAAAGATTGTTAATTGATTCTATCACTACATGGTACATGAAATACTAATGAGGCACCAAGGAAAAGCCTGTTATTTAGCCAAGGTTCAATCCAAATGGAGTCAGTGAGTAGAAACAGTACAATGTTAAGTGAAGGATCATAAAACCAACATGGTTTAACACAAGGCAATGTGGTTCCAACTGGAACCACATTAGAGGGCTCATGAGGCCGTGAATCTCATTTCACTTACAGAAAACCAGTCCACATGCACCTGAGCAACATAACCACACACCTGGAAGAGTGACAGCTCTGGCAGAAGTCATATCGCACATTCACATGCACTGCAGTAACCTGGTCACCCAAAAATGCACATACTGTACTCCTAAGCACATTGGTAATCTGAGTCGGTCCCTTTCTGCTCCCTGTGCTCAAATATTCTGTGTAAATGAAGGCCAATTTAGGTTTTCACGCAGCTTCTCTGTGATGATGAAATCAGCATTACTACAGGCTTATAATGACTATAGTTACATTTAACATGCACTCATTGCAAATAAATTTATCAGGAACAGAATGCCTGTCTGAGATTCTTCACTTTAATGTATTCAGACAAAAACTGTGGACATTGGCAGCAGCTGCTACATACTTTTGCTGCCTAAAATGAGCCCCACCTAAAACAGTTCTAATGGTGTAAGTATACACTATTCAGAAGATTTTCAGTGCTTTACCATACCTCAGGTTCCTGAAGGCACTGCGAAGGGATCAATGACATTCTATCTTCTATATTCAATCCAATTTAATTTAGTTTGATCAAATCTAATCTAACACTGTCAGTTTGTTTGTACGACTATATGGTGGTATAATATGATACAAATAAGCATCCCTCGGGTCCTGTTTGGCAAGAATGTTTTGTCTATGGGCTTTGGTTGCTCTCTTTTGTCACACTGGGCAGTTTGACAGTAATGCTGAAATATTGTAAATATAGAATATTCTTAAACATGGCAAATTTATAAATACTAATCTAATGTGGATAGTGATTAATAATTTATGTGATATTTATCTCCCATTGGGCATTAAATATTCAGCTCATTTTCCCCCCAGAAAAAACCCTAAACACTTTACTACCACAGATTTATTTCTGCACATTCGTGGCAGATAACTGACAAGGACCTAATATTTTTTTCATTACATTTGCTTTTTCTTGTACACACACACACACACACACACACAGACACACACACACACAAAAGATCTTTTGATAAAATATCGTCTCTTAATGCTTTCACACATGGACATTGTTCTGGTATGTTTTATAAGCTTATACTGTTCCTTCCCTAAGTAAAATCCAAGCAAACCAAGGAACATCACTACCGGAGGCTAAGTGTTATTGAGCCAATGCAATAATGACATCTACTGAAAATGACTTACTAATCAGTCAGCCTCTAATTACTACAAACATCATAGGAACAGTCACTTATTCATCAGGTGTATCTGGGACTGGTCTAACAGTTCTACACAACTGTATATTTCTGTGGAAGAAACATGTTTTCAGTAGTTGACACCATTGCTCCATCAGCCGCTATACTTTGCATGCTCTGTCACTTCCCAGAATGCAAAGCACTTTCAGCCAGAGCTGTTAAATTCAAGCTCACGGAGTTCATGTCGTAGATAGAGGTCATCTCCTACGTCCATCTCAAACAAATTGTTCATTTTGCGTATTTGGCACCAGAGACTGACATTTCTCTGTCTGGATGTTTTGATGTTCATACCTGCCCAAGCAGATTACAAGAAGGGAAGAAATGCACTAAATGGACCTGAGGAATTACTTTACGCCTTCATCTACCCAGCCAGATCATTAGAAATTATCAGATCGATATGAAGCTCATCTGACCTGAGAGTAACAGGTCTATCTCTTGTCAGTTACGACATCTTTGATATGTGAAGATCTCCATTGCACAGCTGTTCTCTGCTATACCATTATTAAGCTCCTTCACTTGACTGCCATGTTCGATTGTAAAGACGTCCTCTGATACACGTGCTGCAGAACTCAGTATTGATTGAAACATCTCATCTGTACTGGATTAGTCCGTCACAATGAGAACCTCAGCGGAGAATCGTCCAGTCAGCGTTTTTAGGCGCAGAGCCTCGCCTCCCCTTCGTTAACCGTCTGCCTCACTCGCTAATACTCCTACGTCTTAATGCTCATCAAGCCCGGCCTCGTTAACAGCACAGAACCCTTCCTTAACTATTCCTCAGCTTGTTAAAGAACGGAGTCTACCAAAAAACTTCCTCAAAGAAACTGAAAGAAAAAAAAGCTGTGCTTTGGTGTTTTAAAAGTCTGATTCATCAATGTCTGAATCAAACAGGAAGAAAAACATACAGTCTACAGCTCAGAAGTGCAGGAATACCGATGGAAAAGGTATGTTTCATCAAAACTATAAACTAAACTATAAAATAAAATAAAAAGGTGATCTGGCCATAACTCAAGAAATGAAGACATATATAGTGTGACAAAAAGTCATGTGTGTGAATAGATAAGATGATGAAAAATGTCAGTTTCATGCTAAAACACTTCGCCTGTTATCGTTCAGTATCAAAGGCCTAACAGTGTCAGACACAAGAAACCCCACCCCTCGCATGTATTTTAGCTTGTTTTGGCACCGATCCACCTGATGGCATCATGTCTATACTGATGGAAGCATATCAATTGCTGTCAATTGCTGTCAATTGCTGCGTATAAGTGTATAGTGCCAAGGTTGGAGTAATCTGAAACAAATTTAATGTTTTTTATAGATATTTGTAATTTCGCCCATTATAAGTAAATGGAAAGGAAAAAAAGATTTAAAAAAAATAAAATAAATAATAAAGCATAAAGAAATTTGAACTTTGACTTACTGTTCCCAAAATGTAATCAAATTTATTCTGGGTCACTGGAAATCTATAAACCCAGAGTGTTAACAAACACAAACAAACAGAACCAAAAACAATTCCCCTTTTCTCCCCTTTGGGGTGAAGGAGCATGACGATAGTGAAGATAACATGTTTCTCATTGGAATCATTAATGTCAGTATAATAAGAGTATCATGTAAAAAAAAAAAAAAAAATACAACAATGTTAATTACATTTCTTCAAAATTTGGTCTACATTATATAATATAGAATACATTATTATAGTATTGCAAATTGGAAGGACATTTAACCTGCAACTTCTCTGGCTGACAGAGGCATCCAGGAGGTGGTAATCCTAGTTATATATATGTCGAAATTCTAGTTATATTGATGCTTTGAATTTGTAATGTGATGTGTCAACATCATCTATGCATGATATGTATGCAGCTCTGATGCTATTTTTAATCAGTACTGGTATGTAGCTAAATAGAAATGGACAAACACAATATATAGTGTTTCTTAGAAATAGATTGAACGATTCAGAGAAACAATGAAACAATGCACCAGTTATATCATACACATTAGTGACTCGCTTCCCAGTCCTGTTTCCTATACATTAGCTGTGTATTGATGTGGCTGTTTTTATCCCACTCTGATGTCATGGTTCATCTGAGCAGATCAGCAGAAAAACAGGTCACTGAAGTCGTCAGGAAGCGTCATACTGGTTTTACTGGGAAAAAACTGCACCCACACCACTAAACTCTTTGTATCATTTGCATGGATATTGATAATACATTTACATAGCAATATCCTCTGTATGTGTGTGTGGATAATTAATTCACCCTCCAGTGTTTAAGAGCTTAAGCACAGCCAGCGGTTTAGTAACTTTGGATATTAAGCAAATCACACGGTGAGGCGCGTGTGTGTTAGCGTTAGCCGCACCGCTGCATCAAGCTAATCCTTAAGCTAACAGTGAACCTTTTCCACACACACTAAGCAGTATTTAATTTGGACAGCAGATATCCCCCAAGACTGACATTTGAATCTATTTCTGAATGAAATTATCATTTTTAAACATAATCAGCACAGGGTTTTACTGTATTCTTTTGCATTGCTGGTTAGTTACAGTATTAGCATATAAATGAGATGAGACAGCATCTCAACATATTTTAGGGCTATTTAGTGCAGTAATATCTTTTTTCTTGCTATGTGATTTCCTTTGAAAGTGATATATATTACATAATAAATCCCACTGGGGCCAAATGGACTGCACTTATAGTACATTTTCTACACCTTCATGGTGCCCAAAGCATATTACAAAGCCTGCATTCACCCATTCACACACACACACACACACACACACACACACACACACACACACACACACACACACACACACACAC
>JAPSES010070778.1:0-10963 GCA_029822895.1 Maxillicosta whitleyi | reverse complement strand
GTGAGGCCTATGTAAAGCGCTTTGAGTACCAAAAGGTAGATATAGCGCTATATAAGAGCAGTCCATTTACCATTTACAAGTTAGTTAGGTGTGAATTGGCAGCTTTGTTTCTGTCAACCTGCCTCAGGAAAGCTGTGGACACAAATGTAGTTTACTACCACCAGTGTGAATGAATCTCCTGTGTGCTAATAATTGTACAAACAAGGCCGCCTCTGCACTTATATTCTATTTATATTATAGTTAATTATATTATATTCACAAATTCATCCTTAAATAGGCTACAGCTTTTTTCAGATTTTTTTTCTGGTATATGGTGCACAATATAAATGGAACACATGAGGTGTACATTATAATACTATTGTCTATGGAAATATATAACTTAAGAATCAATTTTACAGCCTAAAATTAAATGTGTCTATGTGTGTGCTATAAAAGAGTATCATAACATGGGCAACCTATATAGGTTGCCCATGTTATGATACTCTTTTGTCTATACACCTAAATATATAATGATATGTTCTGTGTAAACATTTGTCTGTGGTCTTCATTCAGCAAATCCACGTCACATCTGCTGTTATTAAACACAGCTGCTTAATACAATTTCACTGGTTTAAACCTACAAGGGGAATAAACACACTGTAACTATCGCAGCAAACAAATAGAAGCATTTTCCCTTGTCCGTATGTCCCTTAAATACGTCCGGGTGTGTCTGTAAAGAGGAGGATAAAAGGCAACGTCTTTAACTTTGTACAAAGGACATTTATTAAAGTTATGAGCTCACTGCATTGGTCTGCCGGCGGCGGCTCCATTCCAAACATGGAGGACGCGTTTGTTGCTAAGAGCCCCGCCCACCCGTGTGGCGTCTATCATATCTATGGCTCCGATGGTTACCGAACTGCATTATAAACCAATCAGTTGCACGGTATTGAATCCGCTGGTACACCATAGAGGAAGTAAGCCTCCCGCTAGCTTCATCAAAGACGATCGTCTTCCGAAGCCAAATCTCATTCAATTATATCCTTAAAAAATAAAGTGTATCTGACACAACATTTCTATGAATTGTGTTGGGTTTTGTAAGGGTAGGCTAAATAGGGGGTAAATCTAAAGTGTTGCACGTTTGATATTTGGGCTGATTCTGAGCTTACCTGTTGCTAGGTTCAGACTTGATAGTGCTAAGTGTAGCACTAGCTAATGATGTCAGATCAGTCTAACAAACCAGTCTACCCAGAATTCCTTAATATCAGAAACAGATTGTGTAGCATGTATTTGTCGGATTTATAATAATAATAATCATAATCATAACCTCCGTAACGGGCCTCTAAAGGTTGTGGGCCCAGGTGCAGCCACACCGGCTGAACCAGCTATCGTTACGCGCCTGGTTCTCCCCCAGAAGTTTTTTATTATCATACATGTTATTTGCTGAATTCTGGTGCATTTCAATAAGTTGTTAGCTAACTTTATAAAGGTAGGTTGAGCAATATCATGTTAAATCTTGTCACATGCCTACAGGTGAAAAAAGTGAAGGAGAAATGTTCAGTGAGAAAATTTGAAGGCTTGCACAATCTTAAACCAAAACAGTTTTGGAGGATAAATGTTAAATATGCCAAAACACTGTCAGTCAAATTGTCAATCAAATATATTCATGTGGTGAATGCAACCAAATACAAACAACACTATAACATTGGAAGCATTTATTATTATTGTTATTATTATGTATTCAATTATTTATTTGGCATGTGGTGCTTTTTGTATTGTCAAGAACATACATAAGATGAGCATATTATAGCAGCAAAATACAAGCACAATCATTTGAATGCAGGAAAACACATACTGTCTAAAAATAAAAACACACAACATATTTAGATCGGTATTATTTTTCCCCTCTTCAGTATTATTTGACATTTTGTTTTTAATAATAAAAAACAGTTCATTCAAGCACCTCTTTTCAATGTCACGTACCTTGTCTGCCTGCCTCTACTCGCCCCTGTCAACTGTACTGAATTGTTGCCAGACAAATAAGCTACCTGGACCTTGAAAACAAGTCCCAAATGAGCGACTAAGGACCAAAAAAATAAACAAATATTGAACAAATTTTATAATGGCCAATGTGAGAGACAGATCGTCCGTAAAGGTGAAGTTCAGCAATGTCAACAAAAATAGTTTATGAAAAAGGCTGCTACGAGATGCTCCCTCCCTTTGCAGCATGTTGCCAGAGCTGCGCTGTGTGCCTGGTGCATATTTGATGGATTAGGATCGTATGCAGGTAAAAGGGGAGATGGTCACAATGCTGAAACACCAGCCCAAAAACCCACAAACCACGATTTCTGATTATTTTTTTTAAAACGAGCTCACAAAAAAAGAAACCCCAAAGTCGCTTATAAAAAGCGGAATTGGCAACCCACGCAGTGTTCCAGAAACCAGAATCTCTGATTGCAAGTTCTGTTCTAAATAGCTTTGACAGGTCATCTTGTTATCAGGAAAACTATAATCTATTTCATAAAAGTCATGGGTTTATTGATTAATAAAACGATATTTAATTATTCAGAACTGAAAATCGTGAAAAGGGTTTGTTGCTTTTAATTTGTGCGTGGTCATATGCCATCTACTCCAAGCTTATGTGCTGGGGCTCAGCCCCGGACAGCCCCGGCCCAATTTAACCCCTGCCCCTAATATAGAAATAAGTTTCAAAAAAGGTCTCAGTAATGAATAGCTCCACCATTTTTGCTGATCACTTCAAATTCTATTATTATTATTATGATTATTATTGTTATGGGAGTGTTTCCAGGAGGCTAGTGGGAACGTTGCTTCAAGTAGTGAAGATGACTTAACAGAGGGCATCCACTTTCTGGAACTGATGTCCATTTTTGTAAACCTCCCTTGCCATCCATCCCCAAATGTCCTCAGTTGGATTTAGATCAGGAGAACACACAGGATGGTCCAAAAGAGTGATGTTATTCCTCTGGAAGAAGTTCATTTTAAGGCGTGCATTGTGAACTGCAGCCTTTGTCAGGGTTCAAATAAGATCCAAGTGCAGAGTCTTTGGAAAAACAAAAAGCTCTTTATTGAGCAATAAAACAAAAACAGGGTGAAGGATGAGGCGAGGTGAAGATGAGTTCAAAACAGGGGAAAAACATGGGAAATAAACCAACAAGGAAAAAGGTATGAGAGTGCTTTAAATAGTGCATGGTGATAGGTGACAGGTAACAGCTGATAGGTGACAGGTGACTGGAAAACAGGTGAAGTGAGTAAAGTAATAATGAAATGGGTGTGACACTACTGTCACACCATGTCCTGTTTTACACAAGCCATTATAATTTATATATAAAACTGACCCAAACCAGCCTCGATGTCCAAAAATCTGTAGCACCTGTACAAAAGTATAACATTGAAAAATATTTTAATTTTTGTGTATTTAAAATTTAGGAAAAGTCATCAAATTTCAGAATAAAAGGATGATGTTTAGGGTATATCTATTACTGTTGAATGTCAAAACGGGTCAAATTTGACCTAATATGTACTAGTATGTATGAGATGTCTGCAGCTAACACACAAGGAAGAAGATTATTACTTTTTTTTTTTTTTTTTTAGGTCATTTATCTATCCATTGTACAGTTTACAATGGTTTGATTGGACACATTTTGTTATGACACTGTGGTATGAACTCAAATGCATGAGACAACCAGGCTAATGATGTTTTTCAAGGTATTTTAATGGACTTCAACAGACTTCAACAAAAATCTGAAATACGAAGGACAAGCAAGGAGAAATGAAGAAAGGAGAAACAAGAGAGGGAGCAAAAAGTGCTAAACTTCAAACTGCAAAAATTCAGAAAAACAACATACAGCCTAGCTGCACTATATTCTACCAGAAAACTGTGGTATGAAAACAGGAGGCAAGATGACATGATTCATGGGCCTGAAGGTCTTCACATAACAAGAACAACGCACTGACAACAGACGAAGGGAGAGAGGAGAAGGAGAGCAGGCATCATAATCAGGTGTGGGTGATCACAGGAAGAACACCAGGTGTAGGCAATGACGGAATTAGGGTAAACAAGTCAGACAGAGGCCCAATCCCAAACCAGTCCCTACTCACTTCCACTTCAATATGGCCCAATCCCAAACCGCTCCCTACTCACTTGCACTTCACTCCAAGGGTCCCTCCAAACGGAGTATACAGCTTTGGAGGGCACTCTTGATTAAGGGGAGGGCATAAAAGTGACACCGAACAAGTGGGACACTCTCACTACCCTACAAAACAGGAAGGAACCGTTGCCATGGAAATGGACAGACGCGTTGTCTGTGCCGCAGCTGTCATGTGTTCAACAGCAGTGTTCTAATTAGTGCAAAGTGGCATAGCGACCCGATACACTAACATTTTGACCCAATATGCTTATTTTCAGTACAGTGTAGCAGCATTTTGACTGTAATTGTTTGCCCAGATCAAATGTGAAAAATGTTTCACACGTGCAGGCTGGACTAAGCAAATCAGCCCCAAAGGCAGAGCCAGAATTATGTGGGCGGAGCCGCTAACTGAAAGGTATAAACTTTATACCTACAAACATAAATTCCCCTTCTGGTACCCTTAAAATGGACTTTTTTTCTCAAATGTTAAAAAGCTCCGCAACGTGCTGCGCTGAGACACCCCCTCCCCCGCTCCCTCATTCGCTGCGCTCCCTCAACACCCCTACTCTAAAATAAAATCCTAGGTAGAACCCTGTTAAGGGTAGAATGCATAGAGAATACATGATATTTAAAATATTAAATATGAGGCAGATGCCGTTCATTTCTGCACACAGACATTTGTGCGTTTGCTACAAACACCTTTAGAATATTCTATGCCGCAGCTGTCATGTGTTCAACAGGTTAAGCAGTCTTCTAGTTAGTGCAAAGTGGCATAGCGACCCATGACGCTAAAATTTTGCTTGTTTTCAGTACAGTGTAGCGACATTTTGACTGTAATTGTTTGCCCAGATCAAATATGAAAAATGTTTCACACACACACAGGCTGTACTCTAAGCAAATCGACCCCAAAGGCAGAGCCAGAATTATGTGGGCGGAGCCGCTAACTGAAAGGTATAAACTTTCTACCTTCATACAAAAATTCCCCTTACCATTAAAGTTGACAATTTTTTGCTCAAATTTTAAAAAGCACCATGCCGCACCGTAAGTATACCCTAATGGACAATTGAACCATTTGGTCAAGCATGTTTTACACAACTTTCTAAAGTTACATTCAATATATATAATGATATTATATCAAAATTTATCATATGAACATCAATTAATGGTCAGTAGTTTTATAATTTTTTTTAGAAAATAATTCATTTTATTTATTTGATTAGCTTCTCTACCTTTACCATAAAGTGCCAAATGAATCATTTGTTCGAGCATGTTTGGCAAAAATTATTTGACCCTTTTTTGTCTTTCTTTTTATTATTCAAGTTACACAGTTATGTTCTGTAACTCGTCAGGCATGATAATATGTCAGAAAACATTGTGTCAGGAGTGGTTTTGCTCTGCTTACTTCCTGTGAGCAGGCTAAATTCCTATTTCAAAACACAGTGACATCTAGTGGACCTTTTTAGCATAATGTACCTCAACAAGTGGTAACGATGGCTGAAACATGTGGAATTAAGTAAAACGTGTTTTTCAGTAAGATATAGTGAGTCAAACTGTGCTCTACCTTATGGAGCAGACCAGTAAAGGGATATTATGATAAATGGTCTGTGGGCTCTGAGCCACACAGTCTGACAGAACCTATGCTCATAGCCAGGCTCCACCTCCAGCACACAGCCAGGGTGCAACAGCCCTGGGGAGCCGTGTTCCCACTGCAGTTCCCATCGTGTTCAAGTGCGTTGGAGGTACAGGCACCAGCTACACTGAATCCGAAGCAAGCTACTAATAAAAATCCACCCCTTCTGTACATGTAGATCATATTAACATTTAACACAGCTGATGGGTTATTCAACTGGAAATGCCAGTGGAATTTATCACGAAAATAACATAAAGGAATGACCTCTATCAGAGGATCTAGAACCCACGGTTACCTACGAGTATCAGATTGAATCCATCATTCAACATGTGGCAGTGTTAAACATCAGTCATGGGAACAGACATGAGACAACAGATGAAGTCAAGCTGGTTAAACTCGTCCGTGTTTATAAAACACTAAAAAAAAAAAGACGTTACCGGTAAATTACAACCAAAAAAAAGTAAGCTTTCCTTGCCCTGTCTTCACCTTTGCATATATAAGGTGCCAGTGTGTGGAACATCACTCAGATGAACATGACTTCTCTTACGCTGCTCCTGCACCTTCTGGTTCTCTTGCCACCGGCGTCTGCCTGGTATTACAGATATTACTACAGATACTATGGAAGTTCACTGACATTCACCGCAAAACGATCGACCTCTAATGGGGCTTACGAGGTTTGACATTTTTATCTTGCTCTTCAAAGAGATGGATACCTACAGTTATAGATAATATTTCTTCAAATAATTCAAAATAACTTTTATTCATCTTCCTCAACATTCTCTTCTTTCAGGTGGAACTTCGCAACCAACAAGCCCATTATTATTGCTACAAGGCTGGCTACACATGCTCTTCTGGTAACTGTGGCTCAGTTACCCAATCCTCTGCTGCAACTATTTCCAGTAATTCCTACAGACTCAGTTCGTGTCAGTATGAGGTGGTGGAGAAAAGAAGCCTCAACAGTAACCGACCATTTGAGATTAGGTAGGACAGCACTAACATAAATGTTTAAACCATGTTTGTTACTATCATGTTATCATGGTCAAGCAGCAAGTGATTGTCTTTTAAAATAGTGATAAACTTCCTTTTTCTAGGATCCCAAGTAATGATAATATTAAACACTGGGTTGGTGTGAGTTGTTCAGCAAGAAGAGTAAGATTAAAGACAACAGAAATAATTGAGGCCTTAAAGATGGGCCTTAAAATTGTAGCTGATATTTCTAATCAGACCTGTGAAGGATGTTTTTTTTTGTTTGTTTTTTTGGTTCACCTTTTTAAAATTATATGATAAAAAAAAAAAAATCCTTTCAAAATACATTACTTTAAGAATCAATAGCCCTTCTCCACAGCACTTCTGTTCTGGGAATATCTCACCTTTATTCCAGAACAAAACTGCAAAAAGTAGGGAAAAAAAAGATTTTCTTTTTTTTTTTTGATTGAAGATTGAAGAGATTGATTTCTTTTATGAGATTCCAAAACATATCATATTATCAGGTAATATTAGATAGAAAATAGATAGAAGTACTTTATTGATCCCGAGCTGGGGAATTGTTATGTAACAGCAGCAGCAACAGGATACAATAGAAATACAATACAATAAAAGAAATTGTTAAATTAGAAGGTATTAAAAATTGTATATTATTCAGAATAAATGTTATGAAGCTGAAGTTATTTTCTGAATAGTTCCGAGACCATACAAACTATTGTTCTTACTATAATTCAAATGTTCTTTTAAACAGATACCCCAATTATAAGTATTTCTACTACGGCTATGGATACTGGGTGAACAACATCAGAAGCAATATGGCTGAATTCAGGGCAACAGCTCATCTGGACCTGGGAACCAGATCAGATACTGGTGAATCTAATAGATCTCCCATCTTCACCATGCTGCCCATTATCAGGTATTGACCATTCTGTCGTTATGACCATGAACTTTCACTTATATGTATGTCTAACTCGTTGTTTATCAGATAATATATTGTAAATTAAACTATTTTGATCTTTTGTTGGCATTGTGTTTTTCTGTAAAACAACAGAGTACCCCGGAACTGTCCACGGTCATTCAACATGTCACTGTTCGACCCTGATGGTGACCATGTCAGATGCAGAGTACCAACACACAGAAACACATATGAATGTGGACTGTGTGGTCTGACTAATGGTCTGACTTTTGATCAGGTAAGACAGCTAAGTTTATCTGTGTTTATGGGTTCATTTGTTTATTTTAGTTACTTCAGTCTTACTCCTCGTGGCGTTTTTAGCTCCCTTCCTCTTTGCGTTGTTTTGATTACTATAATTGGGTAACCACTTTTACTATTTTTATTATGTGATATCATCACTCTTTCTCTTTTTTCTTTTATTGCACTTTTATTGGGATTGGTTGTTGATCACATTGATTTTTGTTTCATGATTGATTTTAGTTTTTTCTTCTCCTCGTAGCTATGTGAAGCAAGTCTTCATACATTTGCCTATACGTTTTGTTTTCTACTTGTTTGTAAATGATAACAGAATTAATGCTCAGATTGGTTCATCTCCTATCAAAGCACTTTGCAAATTGTTGTTCATAAAGGTTCTACATAAATAAATATAATAATAATTATTATTATTGTTGTTGTTATTGTATTTGTATTTTTGTTGTGACAGTAACTGTTTTTTTTTATTTATTTTTTTTTTTATTAGCACTCCTGTTCTTTAAGGTATACCAATTCTAGAAGAACTGGAAATCACCCAGTTGAGCTGGTGGTGGAGGACTTTCCCAACAGAGACATTACTTTGTTCTACTCTGATGGATACTACACATCAAAGCACCCCCTTTCACATAGAGCACGGAAGCGTAGACAAAGTCCAACCATCGGTGCTGTTGCAACAAATGAAATGACTACTGCCGCAACAACCTGGACAAATGACGACACACCAGACACGACAGACACCATCACTACCGCGACAATCACCACACCAGACCCGACAACCACCACTACCCCGACAACCACCACACCAGACCCGACAGACACTATCACTACCCCAACAATCACCACACCAGACCCGACAACCACCACTACCCCGACAACCACCACACCACCCCCAACAACCACCACTACCCCGACAACCACCACACCAGACCTGACAACCACCACTACCCCGACAACCACCACACCACCCCCAACAACCACCACTACCCCGACAACCACCACACCACCCCCAACCACCACCACAGCAGCACCAACCACTCAGAGCCGTTACGTACCATCAATTGCACCATTAAGCAAGCTTCCATTGCAGTTTACTATTTATGGTACAGTTCTGATTTTATTAATATTTGCCATGCTGACTTAAATACTAGCAGTGTTACCAAAGTTTGTTGTTTTGATCATCTTTTTAACAGTGGACTCACACTACGCCCCTTCGTGTCTGGATGGTGATTATTTTCCAATTTTCTTGGCGCCAACTCCTCGCAATGGAGTAAATCTTCCTGCCTGGGTCAACCAGACACTTGAAATCAAAGTCATATCTACAGCACGATTCACTACGTAAGAAATGAATATATACATAATTTACTGGTAAATGGAGGTATAATTCTAAAAAGGAAATGTACATGTCACTGTAAATTTACCAGATTATCCTCATCTTTACTCATTCTTATTTTGTAATATTGATTAGAAATACTTGGTCTTAGGGATACATTGTTTTTCTCTGCAGGATTTCTAACTTGGTTATCACTGGACCAAAGGGTATTTCAAGAGTAAAAACTTCCACAGATGAATACACCATAAAATGGACACCAACTCCTGATGAAGTGGATGATCATTTTCCCATTTGTTTTATTTCTGAAGCAAGAGACCGGTGAGTTTTAAATAAGCAAATAACCTTTTCATGTATTTTTCTGTTAATACTGGTATCCCTGCCAGACTTTTGAAAACAAAACTTAATCTTAAATTATCCTGGTTTATGACTTATCCCAGACACCATCGCATCTATCAGTCAGAGCCAAGATGTGTCACTGTTGATGTTGGACACCAAGGTCTGTTGAAGACATTTACAATACAAAACACAGGCATATTGAACATGTTTTTTTAGGGTCACACTTCTGAATCCTTTATTTCTTATCCTTTAGAGGCCACAGTCACCTGCAATGAAACAACAATGATGGTTGAAGTGGTCAAGTCCTACCTCATCAGACGCAATGAACACAATCTGCACCTGAATGACTACAATAATCCTTCCTGTAACCTGTCCACACTGTCCAACAACACCCACGTGGTGGCTGTCGTACCACTGAGCAGCTGTGGAACCACAGTCGAGGTACAAGAAAAAAAAACTGTACAATAGCGTCAACTGAGATGAGCTCTATAGCTACTCTGAGAAGTCTTGAAACATTTCCGATTAAAAACTAGTATGGCTCTATGAGAGTAAGGGTTTATTTAGACATGCTTTCTTTGGTCATTTTAAAATGGATCAGAGTTCATTTCCCTGTAAAGTGAGAAAGTCTGGATTTTTTTTAGGTGTGAATTTGCCGAAACAAACCAAGGAACCGTTTTGTGCTTGACTAGCCACTGTACCGTCATCATACGTTGTTCTTTCTTACTGTTACTGTTCTTACTTCATTCTTACTGTTAACTAAACTGTGGTTTAGGGCAGACAGGGCACGTCTAATTACAAGAAACCATTGAGCAGCATGGCTTCACTGATGCAGAATGCCACGTAAAACATTGACAAACTGGCTCCAAATTAGCTGTTCTTAACAGTTAATCTTATTTTCATGAATTTGTATCTGTAAAATAGGTCCACTAGTAAAAAGTGAAGTGAGAATGTGGGGAAAAAAATTAAGTCCAGACCAAAGGACTTTCCATATATGAATACACCCTAAAATACCACCACCAAGGCCCACTCATCTTGTAAATCAAATGCCTTATTCATGATTGAATAAAACACATTATACATTTCAAATTCAATGGGTTCATCCTTGTCCAAAGCCCTTTCCAACTACGTTCTATACACATCTGTGCATTATTTTTTGTGTAATCCTGTTGACTCATAAATAGTTGCAAGGACATATTATTGGTAATGGAATACTACTATTACTCATTCAAACTGACACCAGCTTGTTGTGCCTTACAAAGTAATTGTATATTATTTTCTGTCACTTTTAGGAGGATGCCGATAACATCATCTATAAGAACGATATCACATCTGCCGACCCCAATGAAATTATT
>JAPSES010070727.1:0-10965 GCA_029822895.1 Maxillicosta whitleyi | reverse complement strand
CAAAAGCTACCAATAATCGGGATATTTTAAGTGAAGCACCTGTGGTCACCAGGTCCCCCCCCCCCCCCCCGACTCTCTTCTTATTTTACTCTTCTCTATCCTCCTTATTCTATCGTCTTTCACTCTTCAGTGACTCATGTAGCTTCAATCGACCACCTCTGAACACACAGACGGCACAAACAACATATTAATTACTGGTGTCGATCGCACAGACAAACACACACCCACCCACTCGCTTTGTTTGTGTTTCCCCCGCAGTGTGGATGATGGCTCTAATAATCATAAACCAATCAGAGCTAATCACAGACCATCCAATGATGCATCAGCTCTTATTGCGCTGGGCTTTGGAGCTTTGGCACAACTCATGCATTTCTGCAGGCGGGGGGAACTCAACCAAAACCCAGGGGCTCCTAAATTAGTTTACACCAATTAATGTAATCTAAAGCACCGCGTTGTGTCCTCAGAACTGAAGGTTACACTTTCCACATCAGTGGACAATGACACATTAGCACATGATGACAAAACTGTCAACAGTGGCATCAGCGCCGCAGAGCTCTGTTCGTTACACATGTAGAATATGGAAGGAATCTGATTTATATTGGGGGGGGGGGGTTCTTCCAAAATAAAACTCCCATCTACACCCTGATGTAACTCATCTAATTTTTCTTTCATTTATTGTTTTGTAAACTTACACATTATTATGATGATTCTGTTTTTCACTTTCATGTCCTGTTTTTATTGTGATTTTTTATTTTATTTTACATTGTCTCCTTTTTCTGTTTTTTTATTATTATTATTATTAGTAGTAGTAGTAGTATGTATTTTTCTATCACAGTACTGTTGTAACTGATGGAAGAAACAACTATTTAATGATAATATTAAATGAATTATTGGTGTAAATACTCTATATGGTGTTTTTATGGTGTTCCATCGTCAGATTGAGGCTGGAAAAGGGGGCGGAGCTACATGTTCGATGAGCCAGTGTGACTTCACTGTTGTGTGTGTGTTCAGTTGTGTGTCTGTTCAGTGTGTGTTCAGTTGTGTGTCTGTTTAGTGTGTATTCAGTTGTGTGTCTGTTCAGTGTGTATTCAGTTGTGTGTCTGTTCAGTGTGTGTTCAGTTGTGTGTCTGTTCAGTGTGTATTCAGGTGTGTGTAGTCAGTTGCGTGTCTGTTCAGTGTGTGTTCAGTTGTGTGTCTGTTCAGTGTGTGTTCAGTTGTGTGTCTGTTCAGTGTGTGTTCAGTTGTGTGTCTGTTTAGTGTGTATTCAGTTGTGTGTCTGTTCAGTGTGTATTCAGTTGTGTGTCTGTTCAGTGTGTGTTCAGTTGTGTGTCTGTTCAGTGTGTATTCAGGTGTGTGTAGTCAGTTGCGTGTCTGTTCAGTGTGTGTTCAGTTGTGTGTCTGTTTAGTGTGTATTCAGGTTTGTGTAGTCAGTTGTGTGACTGATTTATATCAATATTGTATTTCACCTACTGGCACCATCATGTTGTAGAAGATAACAGTGTTTCCATGGTAACCGGAGCCTCTGAAAACCCAAATGGGTCATATCTAATGAGCCTGAAAAGATGAAGAAGTGTATTTTACACCGTGTATGTTCTGGTAGGACCAGTGGATCTACAGGTAGGAAACAGTTTAGATCAGTGCGAGGCTTTGGTCCACTGTGGATGTTTGGGGCTTCAGGGGTTAAATCCGAGTGGTGACTTTTTTTTTTTTTTGCTGTATATTTTTTTCTTCTACATCCATATCGACTTCAAGTGCTGACCAAGTGTTGCACAATCCAATAACATGGAACTGTCAACTGACTTTCAAACTCTTAAAACTAAAACCAGTGAGGTGTGAATGAGCAGAAGGTGGGGAAAAAAAAAACACTGAGCAAGAATAAAAACTTTTGGGAAAAATTCAGTATTTTACACAATATATGGAGACATCATAAGGTTTCTTGGGGTGGAGCCACCACTAATATTTACACTACATTTATACATAATAATAAATGTATATATGTGTTAATGTTAATGTGTGTTAATATAAAAACTAAAGAACTGCAACGATTTTACTCTGGTACTTTTCCTGGTCAATCCAACAACTTTTTATTACTTTTTTAAAATTAATTGTAAATGGTTTTCCTACAGCCATATTCATTATAAAACTGGGTGTTTGATAAGAACACAGTGTAAAATTACACACACTCTTAGCCTTGTATCCACAGGCATATTTTCATCTACATTATTACTGGATAAATCTTGGTGTTTTTTTTTCTTTTTTTTTTTTAATGAGTTAATGCATTTAATGGGCCATAGAAGCCCTAACATGGATATAATATTAACCCATCGAGGTCCTGGATGTTCTCAGGTTAGATTGAACTGGTCAACACCTCCTTTGTTATTAGCCTGGTTTCAATGATCATTAATTTTCTGCCTTTTATTTATCTTTACACATTTACAAAAGCTTTTATATTAGTGAATGCTTCTAAATAATTGTGAATATTAACCTGTAACTTCCCACCTAATTAATGTTAACTTCTTCCTATTTAACACATTCCAAAGGTCAAAATTCATCAATTATACCTGAACGCTTTAATTGCTATCAAGGTGATTCTTTCACTAATTATGTTTTACTGTTCAGGAATACAGTAAAATACACTTAAAGAAGTGATATTTTATTTAATTTTTTTAATGTAATTCTTCATTTTAAACATGTCCCTGTGTTCTCCATAAACTGTAAATGTTCTTCTTGGGTTTGAATTCTTCATCCATCCAACTCCACAGGTCCATCTACAAACAGATTTATGACTAATGACACCACAAAGGCGGTTTGGAGCGCTGGCCCTTTAAATGTGCATGAGACACTTCAGGCCCCGCCCCCTCCAGTTTGTTGTATGTGTGTAACTGGAGTCAAATTATAGAACAACCTGGATAAAGAATGAAAAACATGCATTAAAAACAGTCACTACATTTAAAAGGATGTTTAAAACGAAGGTATTCAATAAATATAAAACATTAAAATAAAGTAAACCAAATAAGTCTGATATTTTGCTTAGATTGTTTTCTTATTGTTTAAAGCTATGGCATCTTGTTATCCTCTTTTTGTTTTTTGGAGTTTTCCATTTGTAAATGGGCATAAATAAACTGTATGTGTAAAATGTATGTATGTATATAAAAATTATGTTCTGTTACATGGACGAATAAGTTACAAAATTGACTAAATTCAGCCACATATATAAATATTTTCAGTTTTTACTCCAACCGCTGCTGCTGATAATTATGTTGTACTCAGAGAAATGTTCATCTGAAGCATTAACCTTATATGGGCAAATGTCGTGATGTAACAAATTAAGAAGGATTTAAAACAAGTTGAAGAAATTCACTGGATTTTTCCCCAAATGAATATAAAGATATTTTAGGGTTCACATTCAAAGTCTTAGAATGATTTGGGTCCAAATACACAAATAAATGAACCAATGAATAATAAAAGTGGGTTTAGATAAATATGAGCCCTTTAAGGTCAGATAAATATAACCATTACAACAGTGCTTTAGTAGAGTTTTGGATGTGTTTGAAAGTGTTGGGTTCTGTTCATACATACATCTGCTACTGTGGGGAAATTGTTAAAAACCCTTATTTTTAACCTCGGTTTTCTAGCGGTTTGGAAGCAGAAACATTATTAGATTATTCATTTTCATAAAGCTACTCAGGAAATGTGTTTGTTGGTGCGTGTAAACATAGAGAGACACGTTCCACAAAAGAAGGGCCTTATCAACAATGTCTGAAATAAGATCAGATCAGATCACCATGGAGACATTTCTCAGTAAACTGCAGCAAAATACAAAATAACATGTGGAAAAGGCAGAAACCCAAAAATATACACTTGTAAAATATTAGTGACTCACCTGAGAATTATCTAAGCTTTCCAACCAGGTCTATATTCACAAAGGTTTCATTGCAGAAAGTTGAATGTATTTAAGATAAAAATGGTCGCCAGTGATGAGGTGGAAATGGAGAAGTTCGACGTCCTGAAGCTGTTGTGCTGCTGTGTGTTTCCTGTGTTGTTTCCACAACATAAACCTGGTTTTAATCTACTGTTTTTCCTACAGGTGACTAAGATGCTTGCCGTTGTGGTTATCCTGTTCGCTCTGCTGTGGATGCCCTACCGGACCCTGGTTCTGATCAACTCCTTTGTGTCCAAGGAGTACCTGGATGCCTGGTTCCTGCTGTTTTGTCGAACCTGCATCTACGCCAACAGCGCTATAAACCCTGTGATTTACAACGCTATGTCGCAGAAGTTCCGCTCAGCGTTTCGTGGGCTTTATCGTTGTCAGCGACTGGAAGGAAACCAAAGGACCATGTCGGTGATCCAGGCCAGCCTCGGCACCGTCCGAGACCCACGGACCACCCAGGCCAACAGCAACGGAACCAATGAAAAGGCCAGGAGAGCAGCATTCAATGAGCCCATTGACGTGACCACGAAGCAGAGCGGTGGTGGTTGTTCTGAGACCATATCAGTCAATAGAACAAACACAGATAAGTCCGCCGACGGCAGCCTGGGAGCGTTCAGCGATACAGAAGGTCCGTTTGAGACGCCTGTCGACAGGGAGGAGCTGGGTAGCCCTTCAACACACAATAACACCACATTGTCAGACGCATCTACAACAAATGACCAGCAAATACTTACAAATATGTAACTAGTTCTACACTAAATTGAACCGTTATACGAGTTTGTGAAGATATGGCGTTTCTACGCTGCTGTGGATTTCTCAAAGCACAGAATCCACCTTTGAAACCAACCTCTGATAACATCTTCTGAGATATTACTTACAGGTTGCATTGTTGTGGCTGCTACAACTTCTAAATATGTCACAAACTCCATTTTATTAAAAGGTATAAAGTAAAGTAGCTAACTTGAGCTAAAGATTCGTAAAATCCAATTGTTATAAATCGGGTTTTAATTAATTCTGTAATAAAGTATAGTTTGTGGTTTTTGCTTGAATTTGATCAAATATGACAAGTATGATCCAAAAGTTCAGTGTATGATATTAAATATAATTAAATACAGAACAGAAATAGAGCTGTAGCTTTAATATACTGACCTTATACTGCAGACTAGTGGCCGATCAATGTGTAGTAAATTTACTGCATGGTTTTAGACCGAGCCAAGTGAGTTTAATGTGAAGTCCTGGAGAACGATGTAAAGAACAGAGGTATTCATGGGAAAAGCACATTGTATTGGTTCTGGTCCAGTTCAGACCCAGCAGCTGCGGTATGCCTAGTTTAGACGGAAAATATTTTTGTCAATTTCAACCATCACAGTACCAATTACAGCTGCGAAATATGACAGAATACCACGTTCTCTGATGCGGACACCATCTTTGAACATGAATGTAAATAAACAATGGTGTCTGAACTGGTGTGTATAACATTGGCTACTCTCAGTTGGTAATGCTTAAAAAAAAAGAAACAAAAAAGACAAAAAAGTGACTATGTTGTGTCCAAAGAACACTAATTCCTCATATAGAGGGCATGCACATTATGCCTGCGTAATGAACTGAGTGTTAGTCGTCGGCTTAAAATGTGTAAAACAGCAAAAACACACCTAAAGTGGAAAAGAGTCGTGTGTTTGCATGGATAAATAACAACTTGCTCTGTCATGTTACTGAAGTGACCTCCACTAATGGAATTGTATGAATAAAACACTGTCTGTTTTCTGAGATCAGACACTTTTCATCCAACATTTTATTAAATATTTACTTTTGCTGCTGATAAAAAAAATAATAAAAAAAAAAGACTGTGTAACTGTGGAAATGTAGCTTGTTATCGTTTTAATGATACATTATTATTTAAAGACTGTAGACTTAACCAGAGACTGGGTAACGGTACACAGAACGTCAGAATTTGTTCTGCAGCACTAAAACTAGGTCCATATAAATGACAGGAAAGGTGATTCCTGGTCACATGTTCGTGTTCATGGATCACTGGTTGTGCGGAAACTTGTAAGAATAACTGTTGAGTCCAGTCACCGTTAAATGAAACTCATGATTGTTTTGTTTTACCAGTTCTGACAGAAGGTTGTGTTCATGCCGGACACTTACGTCAGTGTTTAGTTTGTACTGGTCAACATCAGGGACAAGACAGAAAGCACTGTGATGCTAACATGCTAACATGCTAACATCTCAGCTCTGATGCCTTGAGGTGTTGTAGATGTGGCGTTGGTTGTGGTGCGTTCTGACACATTAAATGGGATAAAACATCCCTCAAACACGATAAAACATCAGTATCCATGTTAATCAGTCTGTATTTGGGCTGATTTCATACAGTCTGAACGTCACATTAGACAAATCTGGTCCAAGATAATCAGTGTTAAACATGCGTAAGGTTGACATTTAAGAAGAGTTCGGCGATTCTGGTTCAATTAGCGATATCATTTAGAGATTTATTTCCCTATCAATGTCTGTTGTTTGTTTACATCAACTCTTTAATGTCAAATATGCACTAATATTTGGCATTGGATTGGATCAAACCTCCTAAATGGTTGTAAAAGTGTAGTTAAAGGAGTGTTAGATCTACCTGCTGCAGCCTCTGAGCCTGGTCGTCATGGAGACTATTCATAAACAATAGTAAAGAATGAAACAGAAGAGAATAGCCTTTGTTGTTGTTGTACAAGGCAGACGATGAAACTGGTGTGGCGCTCAAAAAAAAAACCAAAAACAGTTCAACCATACAAGAATTTTAAAAGCGTAAAAAGACAGAATCTGCAGAACAATAAATATATAAAACTACTACTACTATTGCACATGTGCAGTATGACGCACACAGCATCCACAGAACCAGGTGGAGTTTAAGTTAGGGTGCCTCGCTGAAGGTTCCGCCTCCAGAGTCTCCGCCCCCTTCTCTTAGCAGCCAATCAGAGCCATTCCATCGGTGCACTTTAATTGGATGTTGTGGTTAAATGTTCGTGCGTGTTGGAGATATTCAACCCTTTGTCGTCGCAGAAGCTCTGCAACTCTTGTAAATGGAACTAAAACCAAACAAAACCATGATTCCAAACATTTCGACCTCGACGACATGTTGGACACGTTTGGAAACCAAAACACGGAAATGACCCGATGACCCGTTTGATGTGATGGAACTGTTAAGTGGAATCGTCAAGAAAACAGGCAAATGATTCTAAGGAATTGAGCTACTGGCAGGTGGTTCTCTACTAGAAGTTCTCCTGCCCATGCACACGCAGTTCAGGATATAGAGGAACAACGGAAGCATGAGTGCACGGTCCAACACAGGAGAACCGGCTGCTCGGGTCAGGATTCAACAGAACATCTGGATCTGAACAGTAAGGAACACTTCCCTGAGGACACCAGTGTGCACTATATACTTAACCAACAGTTTTTTAAGTGTTTACCCTCCTGTGATTTTTTTCTTGAACTGTCTTTTAGCAAAAAAAAAAAATATATATATATATATCAGAGTTCTGTTCCGTCTAATCCAGTGGTTCTCGACTGGTCTGGGTTCAGGGCCCGCTATCACCTGAGATCAAACAGAATATCACAGGATGAAAACCCAGAAGAAGAAAGTTTAATGCTAAACCCAAACTGACCAGCAGGTGGCGACGGTAAAAATGGAAATATTCCCTTTAAAATCACATTCTTTTTTTTTTTAACCAAAACCAAAAATTTGCGCTTCTTTAAAAATTAAAAGTTCATTCACTTCTTTAAGAATTAAACACATTTGGTTTTTTTTTTTTGGTTTTTTTGTCCATTGGAGGTAAAACCATATCTGATGCGGTTGGTGTCAGACCTGAGTTTTGTCATGATTTCAATATAAACTCTAGGTTTTTCTTTCATGCTGTGAAATGTTACTTATCTCGGCTCCATAAAAGACAAAGTGTTACATTGGTTTATTAACATTATTTTAACTCAAAGGCCCAGCATCCACTGAAAACGGGTTTGGACCCACATTTGGTTCCTGATCCACCAGATGAGAATCACTGATGTAAAAAACATCATGTTTTATCTTTAATGTTTACACTTTTATTGTATTTCATCACTTTTGCACCTTTATTGTTAACTTTAACCTCCTAAGACCAACTGTGGGTTTTCTGTCTGTGTTTGTGGACGAGAGTTTCACACATTCCATAAAAAAAAAAAAAAAAAAAAAATGGTTTCCAATTTAGACAATTTTTAAATTAAAAAAAATCCTAAAACTTTTACTTTCCTGGATCTCAGGAGGTTAAGGAACAGTTTTTGAAAGGTAACAATACATTCCATTTTTTTTTTTTTTTTTTTAAAAAGGCAGAGAAATATATAAATATATAAATATATATAGTATATGTACATTGTTTTCCTGATACATATTTTTGGGGGGATTATACCAGGTCCTGAGGAACTTGTTCAGTCAGCTTACCCTTTAATTAACGACACAACTGATATCAGTCGCCTTTCGTTGCTTATATTATTTCTTTACCAAAGTGTGTTTGATGAAATTGTTTTATTTACATTATCTTAAATCAACATTTTACTGTTGTGTTTGTTGTACGTGGCTGTAGAACAGTAATTAGTGCTGGGGATAATTGGCTGTATATGCTGTCTGAAGCCCAAAAACACATGTTTATCATTGAGTTGTTGAAAGTCATTTAGTGGAAAACAATATTTGCCATTTTCTCTTTCATTAAATTAATTAAATTGCTGTACAGTCATAAAAATCACAAATTACTGTTTTCACCAGTTGTTTTTTTCTTTATATTTCTACAAATGCAATATCTACCTGCACTGATCCTGCTTAATTGACTTATTCTGTTTTAATTTATGTAATATCTATATATTTATTTATTTATTTATTTGTGCATGTACGATTTAAATTTTTTTTTTTTTTAATGTTATCATTTTGTGCAGGATATTTTAGCGCTTTAAAATACCTTACATGTATAACTAGTGTGGAGATGTACTGAACTATGGAAAGACACACAAACACATTTCAGACATTTTACAATAATACAGTCAACAAACAATCATTACAAATTCTCAATCATTACAAAAGTTTTGTTTTTCAGTGGAAATACAACTAAATATAAAACACTAAAATGGACCCAAACCCTCCTTGAAACAGAATCAGGAATATGTGTATAAACCAACTGGAGCTAGCTATGCTAATTAGCATACTGCTATACGAGTTAACGCTAATAGTAGTTACTGTAGATAATGAGCAGGGATTTATTATTAAGTAGAATATCAATAAATTGTTATTATTATAGCATAAAAGCCTACGTCATACACAATATGGACAAAAGTATGTGGACACGTTGAATGTGTTTTTTTTCTAACGGGTCTGGGATAAAAATAATAATGACTAATGTCAGAATATAGTTTTATAATATGGGATAAATATCATATTTATTATTAATATTGATGATTTTAATCACGAATCATCATGAACAGGAATACGTATCTTACAGGTTTAGACATGATGTGTCCCAATATTTATGTCCACATAGTTTCTAAACATTAATATTTCTTTAACCCATAAGAACTCAGTGTGACATTTGTCCCATGAATGTTTCTCTATATTTAACTGTCCTTAAGTGGTTTATCACCATTTATTGTAATATTGTCTCCTGTATTTTGTGTTTTCTTTCAGTGAAAACCAGGTGTTTTCCAACATTTAATTTACTAAATCATGTAGGTGTTCATAAAAGCTCAAAGTAAAGTTAAGGGTTATTTTATCAAAAACAGAGAAACCTGAACAAAAGTGACTTTTTCTGTCAAACCTATCATTAATTGAACATAAACCCAGTGTTTCCATCCACTGTCATTGATTCATCTCCATGGGTTTTGATGGTGAATCAATGTTGGAGAAGATGATGTTGTTTCCATGGTAACTACAGAGCCTCTGAACGTCCAAATATGGTCATATCTGATGACCATGAAAAGATGAAGAACTGTATTTTACACCAATTATTGGCATGGATTAGTGCATCAACAGGGATTAAACAGGTTATATTAGTAAATCATTTTGGTAGATGTGGATGTTTGGGTCTTTACGGGTTAAAGTTTAATGTTTAATGGTAGACTTTTAGAGAAAATTATTTTAGAAATTTAGAGGTAGAACATTTAAAATCATAGTTATAAATAAAAAAAAGTATCAATCAATCATCCCTGAGGCATTTTGGAAGCAAAGATGATAATTTATCCCAATATAAAATGACATTTAAAACATTATTTCATTATCATTTTGTGTCCCTGACCCCTGTTAGGAAACAAACACCTGAATTCACACATACTTTTCTATGAGTTTGATAATTATGTTATGAGGCTAAAGATGTGACAGGATCCTCTGAAGGCCGTGAATGTTCACATAGTTTCCACAGGATTGAATTTAGAACCGACTGTCTGACAGCAAGTGAAACAGTGACGTTATTTTCATTAGAATAAACGTTTAAATCGATGTTTTAAAGTGATTACAGTTGGTTATTACAGCTCACATCATGTCCTTCACTAAACTGGTAGCTTATATAACCCCATGTTGTATAATCTGAAGAAATAACCATAGTTTCAGGCATTTTAGTTTTTAAAAACGTGGACATCAGTAAAAAAAAACAAAAAAGTATTGAACCGCAAAATAAAGAGGGTTGGATGAAATCATTGTGTTTTAGGATCTAATTACCGCCGCAGACACATTTCACGCTCATAATTGTTGTGCCATGTTTTTATTTTTTATTTTCCTTTTATTATTTCATGTATAATGATGGTGATTATGATTTTTTTCAAAAAACCTTTTCAAGCATTATTTACCAAATGACATTTTTTGTACATTTATTTGTATCCTGAATGTAAATATATATGTATATACATATATATATAGTGAAGACAGTAAAACAAGTCAAGTTGTGTCACTACGTTGATAGAACTTGTGTGTGTGTGTGTGTGCGTGCGTGCGTGTGTGTGTGTGTGTGTGTGTGTGTGTGTGTGTGTGTGTGTGTGTGTGT
>JAPSES010070707.1:0-10966 GCA_029822895.1 Maxillicosta whitleyi | reverse complement strand
GGGGGGAGTTATGGAGCAGGTAAAACACTCAAATGGGGACATAAAACTTTATAGAAGTGTTGACATGAAATACATTCTTGGTTGTCAAATGTTGACACTACAGGCAACCAGGAATGTTCGTAGAATTGTACAGTGGCATCTTTTTTTCTTGGAGATTGGATTGAAAAAACATGTTGTATAAAAAGACTCGCAAGGTGTTTTTCTTTTACTTCAACCTAAATACTGTGATTTTCATTATCATTCATTAATGATAATAACCTTGGTGAAAACCCACATAAAAACATGTTAACCTATTTGATCCTGTTAATTATGTAAATATGTCATTTTGACTGGAATCCATTGATTCATTCATTCACGCTGTTTCCATTAAACCACACCATCCACGCTTTTAATCTTTTAACATCTTGTCTTCTCAGAAAATCCGATTTTGAGGGTAAAAGTCCAATTCCCAAAGAATTGAATTTAATTAACCCATAAAGATTCAAACAGACACTGGCGACCAAAACCAAATACTGATATAAAGTGTTTATTACCTATTGATCCACTAATTACATCAATACATGTTAAAAAAAAAATAAAAAAAAGTGTAAAATGTGCATGTTATTGATTTTATATTTCTGGACTATTTACAAGTTATATGTAGCATGTTGTTGCTGCATAAAAACATATGTATTTCCATGAATCCTAAGAAGAAACGACATTTTCTTCAAAATAAAAGCAATGCAGAAGTATTTTAACCCATAAACAGCCACCACTGACCAAACCCAAATACTGATCTAAAATAGTTAATACCTGCTGATCCACTAATCCTATAAATACATGTAAATAATTGGTATAAAATAATGTTTATCATCTTTTCATGTTCATCAGATATGACCCGTTTGGACCTTCAGAGGCTCTGTAGTTACCATAGAAACACCGTCATCTTCTACAACATAGATTGACCAGTGACAGTGAATGGAAACACTGGGTTTATGATACATTTTACTGAAAATAAAACACTTTGTTTCTTATATAATAACCCTCAATAACCCTTTAATCTGAGCTTTTATGAACATCCACATGATCAGTGAATTAAATATAGAAAAATACCTGAATTTGACTGTAAAAAGTCAAAATACAGAAGATGATATCAATAATAAATGGTGATAAGTTAGTTTTTTTCTTTATGTTTATTTCCAAACTGCACTGGATCTTGGTTAAAAGGAGTTGGGTCCATTTGTTCTATGGGAAAGTCATTTCTGTGAATCTACTGGCATGTTCATCACAGTTCTGTGATACGGTTTTGGCAACTTGAAGATGGAAATTTGGACGAGATGCAACTAGAAAAGGAAACAATAACTGAAAACCTGTTTGAAGACTATTGTGTGTAAAGTCGTTTTGATTTGGGATGATTTTTATGGTGGATTCATGGGGCGGTTTGATCAAAACCAAACAAAACATGCGCATAAATGTGGTTTTTACTTTTTTTTATATATATAATCTTCCCTGTCAGTCATTTATTTAGAGTCTGTCCAGGCCTGTTGCAGTACATAATCTAGTACTGATTACCTTCTGTGAAATGTCTGGAAAAATTAAACCTGACATGATGAGTATGAACAGTTTGTGTGTTTTTCTTCAGCACAGAAGTGAATTTTCAGTCCAACGACCTTGCACAATAGCATTAACAAATCACAAACTAAAACAACCATCAAGGATTGAGCTGCATATTATTGCATCAAATGTGAAGCGTAAATGACCACTGTTGGAGGAGTATTTATACGACTTGAACCAAACCCAGAAACCCAGGATTTTATTTTTATTTCCAAATATAATACCTAAAAAGTAAAAAAGTCTGCACATGTTAGCCTCCTCTTTTCCCCAGAGGTGGAATTTTTAGTGCAACACTGCTTTAACCCTTTATCAAGCAAGTGCAAGTGACTATTTTTGGTAATTTCCACATACATTACAAGAAAAATCAGGTATTTTCCTGTATTTAAGTCACCAATCATGTAAAAGTTCATGAAAACTCATATTAAAGTTTAGGGTTATTATCGCACAAACAGCGAAAACTGAGGAAAATGAGACATTTTCAGCAAAACATATAATTAACTGGACATAAATAAATGTGTCCATCCACTGTCATTGATCCAACTCCAAGAATCAATACGATTTATTTGTCACATGACATCGCAGGCAATGACAGTGAAATGAAGGTGCGGTAGCTCACAATTGTGCACAGCAAATATATAAGAAATAACTAAGGTAAATGCTAAAAAAATAAATAAGTAAAACAAAATTTTAACAAAATATTAGTAGATAGAAAATAGTAAATGTAAATAGAAATATATAACAATATACATGTTATACATGTGTTTTACTGGTGAATCAATGTTGTAGAAGATGATGGTGTTTCCACTGTAATGACAGAGCCTTGGAATGTCCAAATGGGTCACATCTGATGACCGTGAAAAGACACAAAACTGTATTTTACACTAATTCTTTACATGTATCAGTAGAATTAGTGGATCAGCAGGTATTAAACAGTTTAGATCAGTAGATGTTTATGCGTTAAATCACAATATGATTCTTTGAGGTGCACCAATGCATAACACTGATAATATCATAACTGTTGATTTGTCATTTGTTTTTGTTTTTTTGTTTTTTTTAAATATATCCTTTAAAACATGTGTATATATTCACTGATATCTTTGCTAATATTAGGATGCATTTATTTTTTTCTCGCTCACACAATTCAATTACGTGTAAATGGGATGATAAAGTGTAGTTACTGGAACAGACATGTCGCCTCTGTCTGTGATTACCAGTAAATCAACATGCTGCGGTTACCTTGCGTCAACGATGAATCTTAATTAGTGTTGTAATTGCACTCCGGCGCTCACAAAGTCAGAAACTATTGACAGAAAATTGTCACTTGTGGAGTCCATGCAGCGGCACTGTGTCTATTTCTGCCGGTATGTATCCGGCGCATGGTGTGATTATATTTTTACATCTGACAGGAAAACTAAAGGGTGTCTGGAGGTGCAGCTGATCTAAGAGCGCAGCGTTTTGCTCAGAGTCATGGGACCCACTCTAACACTGTAAGATTCACTATTTCAAGGAATCCTTTCAGCCCGACATGACTGATGCATCTCCAACATGCAGAATGTAGATGTAGATAGTTTATTTCCAACATCAGTAGGCAAAAGAAATGATCAGTTTGAACAGGAAACTCCTCTCTATCTGTGAATTATTTCTCTATGTGGCTCAGAACTCATTGATTTCTTGCTTTGTACAATGACGTATTTATGCTGTTTTAACCCATAAAGACTCAAACATCCACCATCGACCCCCCCCCAAGCATCTACTGATCTAAACTGTTTAATACATGTTGATCCATTCATCTTATCAATAAATGTAAATAGTTGGTGTAAAATACAGTTTTTCCATCTTTTCCTGGCCATCAGATATGACCCATTTGGACCTTTAGAAGCTCTGTGGTTACCATGGAAACACGGTCATCTTCTACAACATTGATTCCCCAGTAAAACCCATGGAGTTGGATCAATGACAGTGGATGGAAACACTGGGTTTATGTTCAGTTAATGTTATATTTTACTGAAAAAGTCAGTTTTCTGTTTCTGATATAATATAAATCAACTTTTATCTGATCTTTTATGAACATCTATATCATCAGTCAATTAAATACAGGAAAATACCTGATTTTCACTGAAAAATAATGGAAAATATAGAGGATAATATTTTAATAAATGGTGATAAATCTATTAAGAAAAGTTAAATAGGGAGAAAAACTCATTTGGGAAATGACATAATAATAGCACTGGATTAATTCCCACCAAATCAAATCAACCTGTTAAAGTTTCAAACTGTCTACCTCTTATAGTTATTGCAGAAAGCAGGTAAACAAACAACTGCCCCTGTCTGATAAAAGAAGGATCTGCAATAAATCGAGAATGAGTAAATAAAAGTTGAGATGAGTTGTGTAACCTAAGTATACTTTCTTTCACCACATGTACAGAAAAACACAAGTATTACATCCTAGGGTGCTGCTAGCAATCGTCGGCCCCATGGAAGGTAAACGTTGTAAACCCTTCATAAAATTCTGTATGTTTTCAGTCTATCAGAGTGTGGCAGTGAGGCAAAAGTGAAACTTAACATGCTTTCAACGTCCGACTCCCAGCTTCTATGCCTCTATTATAAAGCAGAATGCATGAAGTTCACTACTTCTAACTCAGGGGGCTCAAAGTCACAGCCTGGGGGCCAATTGAGTCCCGCAGGATGATATTTTCTGGCCCCCTACTTGACATCAAAGTTTAGTGTTAGTGTTCAGATGCACCTTTTTGCTGAGTCTTGCCACACTTTTATTATTTTATTTATTTTTGTCTCTTATAGGATACCATAGATAGTCTCATGAAGGTTTCTGGCAGCATTTGTTCTCAACAGTTGTCAAACTAACAACCGTGAAGGACCTGGGAAAGTGGGAACGTTAGTCAACTAATGCCGCTTTTCCACTACACAGTACCGTCTTCTTTATGAAAAAAGACCTGGAATCTGGGACCTGATGCTAGTTTTTTTGTACTGCCTCCGCAGAGGTTTCAAAATATTGGGACAGATACCAAAACATGATGTCTCGAGACTGCAGACACTGATTGGTCAGATGGTTTTCTCTGTGACCGATTTACATAAATCAGATGTGGAAGTAGACAGTGAATAGTGAAACATGAACCCACATGATGACAGAACAAAACTACACCATGGTCGGTCATGTAGATTCAGTCTTTGGTGACCAACCTAAACATTCAGACTAGAAAACACGCACCGAGGGAGTTTACAGCAACTCTGAGCAGACGACATGGAAATAATGCGCTATATCGGAGTAACGAGTCGAGTCGAATCAAGCTGGTTCCACATAAATGCAAACACAGCACAGGAATACCGAGTAGAGTTGAGTCGAATAGAGCTGGTACCATGTACTGGAAATCGGGCATTAGTTGAAACATATTCTGGAGTGACACCGAGTAGACGGAAAATATTTATGTCTATAATAGTTATGTCTGCCTCAAAACGTGCCGTGAAGGGAAAGGTCAGCAACTAGCACAGGAAATTTCAGGAAAAGTGGGAGATGCAATTTGTATTTTGTTGAGCACAGGGGTACCACTAGGGATGGGAATCTAGAACCGGTTCTTTTGGAGAATCAGATCCTAGTAGCTCAATTCCTTGGAATTGTTTTCCTGCCTGCTTAATGGTTTTGCTTATCAATTCCACCTTTGTTGCACCTTTGTTGTTGATGATGTCACATGAAAAAGACCAGAGTTTTGGTCAGAACGTAGCCAACATGGTGTTGAGACAGAAACGGTCCAAAAAGATGACACCGGGTCCAGTTGGAAAACTGTTAAAGCTTCCATTTGTTCAAACGGGAATCCCTCCAATATGTGAAAACATTTGTGATTTATTTCAAATGATACTTAACAGCTTACCTAGCAGTAGGACTTCACCCAGGTCCTGTTCTAGTGCGGGCAACAAATGTCGTATCCCCTCAAATACAAGTTTCCAAAGGTAAGGGAAACAAAATGAGTTACACAACAGGAGACAGACCGAGTCGAACCGGAAGAATTAGTAAAGTATAAAAATAAGTATGCAAACATACCTGTTTGTACTCTTTTAATCCTTCACCCAATGAGAATCAATATGAGAATCAATGAGGAATTGGATCAATAAGCAAAATCGATAATGGAATCAGAATCATTAAATTCTTATGGATTCCCATCCCAAGGCACTGCTACATGTTTCATATTCATAGAGAACGTTGCGGCGTAAGGAACACAACATCTGCTGTCATAACTCAATTAGACATGCGGAAGAGGTTTACAAAATACCAGGGGATGAGAGAGAAAAAAACAGGTCGCCAATCTGAAAAACCGTCTATTGAGGCAACAAGATTTATTGACGAAAGCAACAAAGAGAATGAAGCCGCAGACGAAGCTGCTGTAGCTACGTGATGAACGAAATGAATGTTAGGGCCGGACAACCAATCAGAGAAGTTGGGTTCATCAAAAAGTGCATGTTTGTGACTGTGAATGAAGTAAATACAGCCTTGTTTTGTATGGAATCAAATCTGTGCCAAAAAAGATTAAAGAAGACTTTTGAATCAACAAGCAAAAAAAAAACAAAAAAAAACAAAACAAAGTAATTCTAATAAAAAATACAAAATTACAATGAAATAATATGTGAAATAGTGTAAAAATATTTCTTAATTTTGTTTGTTCTCGTTTCCTTTGATTATGATTTCAGCCTTCTCGTTTGCGCTCCCTGGTTTTTTGTTTGTGATTTTGGCACAAACATGACGGTGGGTGGGATTTCCATGGGTGCGTTCCTATTGGCTTATTTATGTTTGACGGACAGCTAAGCAAGCGAATGAAGCGGATCTGGCCGCAGCAGCTACTCTGCTTCTGATTGGCCCCAAGGTAGGTTGAATTTGCGACACCTGTTCTAACCTGTATCCACTGGACCCCCTCTAGTGGTCTGTGGGCCTATGAATCCCCCCCCCCCTTTACAGCCTCCCAGATTAAACTTTAACAGTATGCATCAGGTGTCAGTCCTATAGTAAGCATGTGACTGTATGGATCTCATCGGTAGGCAGGTGTTGGATTGATGTCTCTGCAAGCCGCTCAATTTCCCTGATCTTTCTCTTATGTAAGTTCTTACTCAGGAGTGCTTTTGTCTCTGCGATGCGCCGGTTTAAATAAGTAAATTCATGAATAAATACATAACTAAAGCGAGCGTTCACATCAGTTGCAAATGTCCTAACCCTATCCACTCCAATGTAACAAGCCTTTCATGAGTGTTTACTGCCATCAGGTTCATACTTTTGTTTCAAAATTCAACCTCTGACACTCTTTAAAATTCTCTGTTTTGCTGAGTGTCAGAAATGCAACGGAGTTATGAATTATGAATACGGGTTTAGCCAGCCTAGAATAGTGTCAGCCTCACATATGCCTCATACACGGGTTTGTTAGGCAGAGCGGTGCTTCAGCTGTTTCCGCGTTTGCTAATGCAGTTGTAAGTACAAGGAGTGTTTCTTCAAGGCAACGAGGAAAAAAAAAACACAAACAACATCTGAAATCCTGTTGGAAGTTGTTTAGACATGGGCAGAATGACTACGCCTGTCAGTCATTCTAAGATCAGTTGACCAATTATGCACTAGTCCATAATACTCAGCTGTAGAAGTCTGCTCTTTTAATACCCAAAAGGTGTCATTTTGCAGAAGTTGATTGGTCGGGTCAACTTTAGCCCAGGGCAACGTGCAGGCTTTGCATACGAATGACAACAAATTCAGCTCAGTACTTTTATTATTTCATGTGAAAGGTTTCAGATGTAATATAGCTCATAAGAATACAACATTACTACCCAAACTAAGCCCTGATATTATATAAAACACATATCGTTATTCGTTATGTAGCTTTTGGTGATATGTTTCATTCAAGATTAATACAAAAATATATTACATGCTATCAGGTTTATACTCTGTAACCCTTTGACAACTGTGATATCACCAGCGCTACATTTTGCACTTCACTGACTGTAACTCCTGAACTGTTTGTGTTATCCACAGAATGTAAACAGCACCGGAAAACTGAGATCCTGAGCATTCCGACACCATATAATGTCATTGCACTTTACGGTTTTAGAGAATTTCACACAGGCTAAAAAAAACAAACACCTGGAAATAACAACAAATATGAATGGATACTGAGTGTTCGGTGCCAAAACGCATGTTTGAGCAGATCTACGCAAAATGGTTAAAATCTCAAAAGGTTTCAATATAGACATTTATTGTTGTTTCTGTAACAAAGGTGCAAATGAATTGGTTAAAAAAAAAAACACATTTTCGGACGCTTTTATTGCAAATGAAACATGAAGGCTAAAAACATGTATATCTGTTGTTGTTGCATCATGGATTTAAGTTGACAAGAAAAGAACCTAAAACCAAAAAAAACTATATATTTTTGAAGGTTACAATTGTTAAGATCTAATAATTAACAAATACATCTATTTTCTACTCTACATTAAAATAACCATGGTCATGTTTTCTGTTTTTTAGTTTTAGTTCCACTTCTTTGCTTGTTTGTTTGTTTGTTTACATTTTTGCTTTTTATTATTGTTATTATTTCATTATTATTTATATTGAATCCTGGGTAGCTTAATTTGTTATGTAGGACAGTTATGCTTTTGCCTGTGCCTTTTCAGTTACTAACCTGTTCATAATACTTGTAGTGTTGACGGTGGTTGCGTACGGTGAAGACTGAATAAAAATATCATCAACACATCTAGGTAACCTGTTATAATGTTAGTTTTAAAGGGTTAATGTAATGAAACACAATCATTACGTTCAAGTCTTTCTTATTTATGTATTTATTTAACATTTATTTAACCAAACAAAACTCAACCATGACACAAATATATAGAATATAATACACACAAAAAGACCAAGGATGTAAAACAGAAGTGAAAGACCAATTATTATTAATATTTATCAATATCATTGATCCATCCAGTGCTGTAACATGAATATACATGTGCTCTACTTATATTTGGTGTAATTATGTTCATTTACAGAGAGCGTTATGTTATCACACCACTGGTTGTTAACGTTGCTAGTCCATCGCATATACTCACATCAGTCTATAGTGATCTGTTAGCCTATTTGATCAATGTTCAGGTGACCACAGTGACCTTTGACCTCTCATTCAGGCTTTTTCCTCATTAATTCACTCCAGACCACATAGGGATTATCAACAAGGAGAATCGATGATAAAAAAGAAAAGAAAATAGTGCTGGTGATTAAATAATGAGAGACGCTGAAACCTAATGACTGACTGACTATCTATCTATCTATCTATCTATCTATCTATCTATCTATCTATCTATGACGTTTATTTAAAAATACGGCTGTAGTTTTTACAGGAAAACCAGATTTGTAGAAAATATGTATTTCTATTGTTTTGAGAAAATTAAATTGTAAATTGAGAAACAATGCTGTGTTGTTTTTGTCTTTTCTGTTGTTCATATATTACACCTGATTCCTTCACACATATCTACATGTTTGACCAGTGAAGCACATGCTTGTTTTTTTTTTTTTTTATTTGTTATGTAATCAGATGTGAATATTCCATGATTAGAAACACAGTACTCTGAATTATATGCAGAGGATTCCAGATGTGTAAATGCTCAAAAACACACTTAAACATCACAGAAATTCATTCCAATGGAGATTAAAGTTGCCACATATGAAAAACAAATGTGTGAAAAAAGGAAGGAATAGAAAATTGATGTATTAAAATGTGATAAAATTCACCTGAACATGTCAATTTAGCTGTTTTAAGTAATTATGTCATGTTTACATAGAGTCTTGGGCCAAATGTGACCATAAATGAGAAGATGCTCTACGCTATATTAACCCATAAAGACCCAGAGCTACTTCAATGTCAGTTCCCAAATATATTTTCTCTATATCGAACTTTTTAAAAATTGATTTATCAGCATTTATTTATAATTTTATCCTCTGTATGTTACTAGTAGAAATCAGGTATTTTCCTATATTGAATTCACTGATCTTGTACATGTTCATAAAAGCTCATATTAAAGATGAAGGTTATTAAACTGAGAAAAAAGTGACCTTTTCAGTCAAATGTATCAAGTCAACATAGTTGTGGAAAAAAATATTAGACTTTTCTTCAGTTTCTTGTTCAGTTTAATGCCTGGTACAACTAAAGGTACATTTATTGGTACAAATATAATAATAACAACAAAAATATCCCATAATAATTTAATTTCAGAGCTGATATTTATCCATTTTCTATGTTTCCTTGATAAAAAAAAAACAAAATCACTTCAGTTCTTACATCAATGTCTATGTCATTGCACTGACAAAAACAGTGTTTTTATTCATTCCATATTTTCTTTTGTCTGTTTAAGTCACATGACACACAGTTAGTACTTGATTACATAACCATTGTTATTGATTACTTTTGAAGGTAAGCCAAACATTTCCTTTCGCTGTCATTGATTCAACTCCATGGGTTTTACTGGTGAATCAATGTTGTAGAAGATGATGGCGTTTCCATGGTAACTACACAGCCTCTGAACATCCAAATGGGTCATATCTGATGACCATGAAAAGATAAAAAAAAAACTGTATTTTACATCAATTATTCACATGGATTGATAGGATCAATGGATCTACAGGTAGATGCTTTTGGTCGATGATATTTAGGTTTTTATGGGTTAAAAAAATAAAATCTCTGATTGAAAGATCCAAAGCGTCTCAAATATTCTGTTGAATCTAAATCTTCTGAATCAATATTTTTGGTTTGTTATGAGGCCGCCATCATTGAAAATATATATTAAAAAAAAAATTATAAAATGAAAATAAATGACCAACCACACCTGTATGACATTATTTTAATTATTGTCACACTTCAACATAGTATTGACCCTGGGGTTATGACTATACTCAAGCACCTTAGCAATAAATTAATCGTGAATAGATATTAAACGCTATGGATTTGCTTTTCTGGGATAACCTTGTCTCATAGAAATGATGTTCTTTCATAAACTCCCAATGCCGGTTGTATTATATTTTGGTAACAAAAAACATGCATCAATGTCCAGTTTTGGACATTGAAACATACAATACTTTGCCATTGAAGGAACTAACCATGAAAAGTTGCAATCAGGGTTTGGCGATTTGTTGGTTGAAAACAAATAAAATATATCATCAGGGACATTTAGATTCAGGATTAATATGCTTAGTGTTATTAAAAACACACAGGTCACAAGTCACATTTTGGGGGGAAATTTATTAGATAAAATCCAACACCAAGAACAGACATGTCATGTTGAAAGTCAATTCTAAATGAAAATAGAATAGAGAACAACAGGCTGAATAAGTGTACGGTATGCTAAC
>JAPSES010070697.1:0-10966 GCA_029822895.1 Maxillicosta whitleyi | reverse complement strand
CCCCCCCCCCCCCCCCCCCAAAAACAAAGGGGAGGTATGGGGTATTTTTTTTATTTATTTTTTTTTTTTAGGTTTTTTTAGGTTCAGTTTTTTTTTAGGTTCACTCTAGCAACAAAACTATTGGAAAATTAGGTCAAAGGTCAAAAATCTTTTTTTTTTTTTATAATGGGTGACATTTCAAATATCTATAAAACATCAGTTTTATTTGAATGTACTTCAAACTTGGTACATATATAGAGGCAATTGATATGCTAATATCCAGATGTGAATAGACATGATGACATCAACTGGATTGATGCCAAAATAAGCTACGATATGTGTGAGGGGCAGGGTTTGTTGTACGTGACACCACTTGTTATTTTATACTTCAATATATGAGCAACAGGCTTCAACTTCATTTTCATAAGATGAAATGTAGACAGATTGTGACACACCTCCCAATGAACAAACTATTCCAGAATGCTGCTGCCAGAGTCCAGGGTAAAACCAAGAAACTGGACCACATGACACCAGTCCTTACATCACTACGCTGGCTTCCTGTGAGTCAAAGGACAGAATTCAAAATCTTCCTCCTGGTTTATAAAGCACTGAACGGCCTTGGACCAAAACACATTCTAGACTTGTTAGTTCCATATGAAGCATCCAGAGCCCTGCGGTCATCAGGGACAGGTTTACTGTGTGTTCCCAAAACCTGAACCAAACAAAGTCAATCAGCATTCAGTTCTTCTGCTCAAACTTCCTGAACAACTGAGGTCAAACTGTCAACTCATTTAAATCTGACTGAAAACATTATGGTTTACTGCAGTGCTCTCTTAAATGCTTAAATAATGTCTTTTAAATGAACTTTAAAATCACATTTTATTGTTGATGATTTAAATTTCTATTTTAATTAATTTTTTTGTTTCTTAACTTTTCCATGTTTTTCTATTTTCTATTCTTATTTTCACTTTTTAAGCCTCATTTGTGATGTTTTTATGTCTCATGTAAAGCACTTTGAATTGTCCAATACATGAAATGTGCTATACAAATAAACTTGCCTTGCTTTCCTCATTAAAGGGTCATTTTCTAGTGTTGTGGTTTCAATAGATTCATATAACTATCATAGTAAATTTCACAGTAAGATTGGCATATTTAAATGCTATTTATATTGCTTTTTTTTTGTTAGAGAATAGTACTTAGAAAAGGAGCATATCAATGTTCCCCGGGTCCTATGTTCCCCGATACCGGGGAACATAGGGATGACCCCCTTAGAAAAACATAAATGGCCCATATAAACTATGTAGCAATGCGATTAAGTGTTTGGCCACTAGAACTGTCTTCAGCTGTTTGGTCAGTCTGCTGGATCTTTGTGCTGGTCAGTTTAACATGGCTGGAGAGGTTAATCCATTTAAGTAGCCATCTACTTAGTGACACATGCTGTGCCCTACAGGGATTCATCACCTGCATAACACCAGTCAAGACAAAAAATGACATGCATGGCCTGAAAGAATAACAACGAGAACTATTGAGTGAATTTTCCAAACATTCTTAATTATAAAAATCACTTATGGATGGAAAGTTATGGATAAAGATTGTCAAACTGGTGGATTGGAAGTTTTGACATGGCTAGACATGCCAATCCATTTAGCCAGTGGCTTAGTGTCACCTGCAGTTTCAAGAGCAGTCAACCGTTTGCAGTTACAGAATGGTGATGATAGGGAAGTTACAACACATCTGAAGCAAAGCAGCAGTAATTGTAGAACTCCATCACTGTCTCCAGATAACGTGTTCAGTCACAGAACTGCTCAGAGGTGTTTTGATAGATCTTCCAGTCAAATACACAATCAATACCTGTAAGTGGGAAGAAAACAAAGACAGCTGTATTGATTAAATTTGAAGCATTGTTATTATGTCGGCTTTATGTGAGACTGCAAAAATGTGTACAGTAAAGTTTAAAAAGGAGTTTCAGACAAAAAGAAAAACTGCACTGTATGTAGAAGTTGCTTTGCATCCTTCATAATAGTGAAGGAGAATAACAAGGGGCTGAAAGCCAAAAGAGGGCATGGAGGTTTATTGTGGTGTGATATTGGGCTTCTTAGTTAAGGAGATAAAATGCATTTCTCAATATTAAGAATGCAGAGTATAGTCTTGCGAATTCGGTGAGTATGGTCATCAGACTTCCTAAGAATGCAAATCTCTCAGTAATTGGAACAGCTGGTACTTGTAAACTTCCCTCCCTGTGTCTGTATTTCCACTATCGTCTCCATAATATATTTCCCTTGATTTGCCACGATGTCACTTAATTGGATATCAGTACATTTGTGCTACTATTTATGACAGTTATACATTTTGTATTAGGGGTGCACTGATACTACTTTTTTCCAGATCAAGTACAAGGACTTATATGTGAGTATTCGCCAATACTGAGTACCAATATGAGTACTTAATATTCCCATTATAGTTCTTAGTTACTTTTGAAAATGTGCTTTATTGTTGTTGTCATTAGTTTGACTAATAAAGTACTGCTACTGACATTTAATTTATTTGAATGACCATTTCTTAATAAGTCCACCAGGAGGTGCCGCCCTTAATTAACTACACTGGACAGATACAATGAAGAAAGGTAAAGTTTTTTGGGAAGAAAAAAAAAAGTCAGCAATAACAAACATGAAGACAACAAAGGAGGTAATACTAATGTGGATACTAATGATATACAGTATATTGATGAGGGTAGTTGTCATAAATATGTCAGTAGTCAGTCGCTCTTTGAAAAGATCTGCTACCTCCAAGGTTCCTGGTGGTATTCTCCATCTGGGTACGCATCTGGAAAATGAACAGAATTGCATATGAAATATAGGCAGAGGACAATGCTCTGTCTGTATCCGTCTGTGTCTTTAACATTACTTAGTCATTGTTATGTTTGTTACTGTTTTTTACTTGGAAAAATCTCCACACTGCTGACATTACTCCTCCAGTGTTCATCTGGTCCACTTAACTGCGGAAGTCATGCTGTCGTACGTGGTATTGATGCGGTTGTATCAGAGTACTTTTACAAGTACACACGCTGAGTATCGGACCAATACCTGAAACTGTTATCAGCATCGGTACATGCCTATTTTGTATACATTTCAAACTCTACAATTTGTTGAATACCATATCATGACAATTCTTGCTATTCTATTTGACATCATCTTGTTATGGTCATCTAGTCAATTAAACATTTCTGAATTAAGTTATCACATAGCCGCTGTAGCATTTAAGACTACCACAAAGTGCATCTTGGGATATTTGCTTGCTAAGTCTACACAAAGCACCAACCTGTGCATTCTTGGTTTAAGCTAGCAGGTAAATACAACATCCAGGTATTCTACGCATTCTTGGTTTATGTGAACTTTCAAATGGAACAGTACTTGGATTGATGACATTTTATGAGATTGGTCAACAGGCGAGAACACATATTGAGAAACAGCCACTGACTCTGGTCCATACTCAAATGTAATAGTTGAAAAATAATACACCTTAACACTGCATACCACCTGCTGTATGTGGAAAAAAGAGCTCTGTTCATAGTAACGGCAGATGCTTGGTAGATTCCATGAACAGTGAACCACTTCCTCTGTAAAATATAAACACCTCAGTCTAAAGTAATGAAAACACAACACTTCTTATTGGATTAATTATGAATATTATATTCCACTTACACCAGGTTGTTCTACTACTAATCAAGCAATTAGATGCCTGTTGGACTTATTCCATCGTCTAATGACAACATGTGGGGAAGTTGGGGTGTGACAAACTGAAAGTGACTGTACATGACAAAACTGTTTTTAAGATGTTATATGAACGTCATATGAATGCCTGCCACTGCAAAGGCCATAAACATATGTTTGTTTGTTTGGTTTGGTAAAGTGAAAAAGTTAATACACTACACATAGCCATGTTAATAACCATCAGATATAAATGGATTGCACTTTTACTGATGTTAATCATGCCAAATGAGAGAAAATCCTTAAATTTGATGTTATGCAGCCTTGACACTTTCTTCTTGTTTCTTCAAAACTGTCAACTGTGTGCTGTCAGGGTGTCCATGAATATGTATGTTTTATTGTTTTTGTATGGTGATCTAACCTTATTGCTTTGTATGTTTCCATCTTTAGATCATCTCATCACCTGTTGCTTAAATCTTACAGACACACAAAGTACACAAGAAGAAACCACAAAAGTCTGTCTTAAATATTAAGGCCACTAGACTGAACATTGTCAATTTTTATGTATTTATTTTTTTCACAACCCTCAAATACAGACTATTTTTACTAGGATATTTGCATTTTATTTTCTTAAAAACTAAAAAGAAAGAAAGAAAAAGCACATAAAACTTGACTAAATTAATAATCATTGATTGAATGATGGAATACAGGAGGTTACAAAATCTAAACTGTATTGAAGAAATAATAACACATAGGACTTCATGGACAGTGCTGAAGAAGCAAGAAAATGAAATCCAGTCATCGCTTGAGATCAAATATCATCCAATTTAAAATGTTCTCTGTGAACACACGTTTATGTAAGAGTTTTGTTTTCCCTGAGATAACTTCAAAACATCGCTGTACACCAAGATCCTCAAATCATTCTCACTTCTTTTTGTCATCAGAGGTCAGGGGTGATGTTACACCAGTAATGCAAGTCCAAAGGAACATGGATACAAGCTAAACAAAGATAAGATAAACAAAGATTTGTCTATTTCAGTAGCCTAAACCATCCACCAACCTTCCAACAGATGCAGTAGAGAGCTTGTTTGTGACTGCTGGCCGACACAGACTGTGGGCGATATACATAGAGGAGGGTTAATGGGGTTCAGCTGCTGCTTGTTGTCTCATTGAGCTGTTATTCATCTTTATCGGCCTTCTGACCACTGCTCATAAAATACAGGACTTCTATAAGACTTCTGTAAGTTAGTATCAATGATATAGGCAGACTCTGAGAAATGCCTTTAATAACAGTAGAACAAAAAAATGGACCATTTTACCTCAGAAGTGAGATACCCATCATGTGAAAGAAATGATAAAATTGTTTCTCCAGTGGAACTAAAGCAGCACAGTTTAAGTTACTGTGAGTCATCCTAAGATTGCTTAAATAACTTATTATAAAAGATTTTAAAGTTCAGATTTATTAAATCTATCCATCTCCTGCTCAAACAGAGAAGCTCAGATGTCCCTAATCACCTCCTCAAGTTTCTCCCAGGGGGATCTGAGGCGTTCCCAGGCCAGCCAAGAGATACAATCCCTCCAGAGGGTCTTCCCTGGTGTCTCTTCCCAGTTGGACATGCCCAGAACACCTCACCAGGGAGGCATCTAAGTGGAATACGGAGGAATAGCAGCTCCACTCTGAGCCTCTTGCTGATTGGACATTGTATATAGCTTGAAGAACCTTTCCCAAGAGTCACCTTTGCCAAGGATCACCCCTGGGTCTCGAACCTGCCATCTTCCTCATCAAAGTCAGTGGTGTAAACCACTGAGCTATCCAGGCGCTATAGCTAATAAGACCCCAAAATACTTAAATTTCCTCATTCGGGGCACCAACTCTTCCTCAACCCAAAGTCAAGGTTAATAACGGATCCAAACGCATAGTTTGTAGAAGGAAGAAAAAAGCCTGTACGATGGGAGCAAGTGAAGAGGTGAACTGGTTTTAAATAGTGTGTGGTGACGGGTGTGAGGGAAAGAGGAGAAACAGGTGAGGTGAGTGAAGCATAATGAATGACACCCAGAGATGCCAATCTTCACCCTGTTAGCTTCATACTGGCTTTGAATCATTCCAGTACAAATTGTCACAGTTTTATGAAACCAACAAGACTACATCATCTGCAAAAAGAAGACATACATCTTTGAGCCCACTAAACCAGATGCCCTCCACCCACTAGCGAACTGAATCAATTACAGAGGGCAGCCCTGGTCCAGTCCACACTGCGCACAAATTCATTTTACTACTAGCAATGCAAACCAAGCTCTGACAGGGACCTATTAGCCCATACTAGCAGCCCATGGGCCCTATAGTCCCAAAGCACCCATTTCTAAATCTAAAAAATACACATGTATTAGATAGGCAAGCTCTAGGACCCTGTAGAGGGTAAAGCTGGTCCAGTGATCCATGACCAGGTCAAAAACCTGCACTGTTCTTCCTGAATCTGGGGTTTGATTATTGGTGAAACGCTCTTCTCTAGTACTTTAGCATCTGTCTTCCCTGAGAGGCAGAGGATTGTGATCCCTCTATAGTTTGAACACACCCTCTGGTCCTCCTGCTTATAAAAGGGAACCATCACCCCAGCCTACCAGGCCAGTGGTACTGTCCCTGTCCTCCACCCAAAACTGAAGAGGTCAACCAAGACAGCTCCATAATATCCAGAACTTTAAGGAACTCTGGACAGATCTCATCCATCCCAGGATCCCAACCACCAAGGAGCTGCCCAACAACCTCAGAGACCTCCACCTAGGTGAGTCCCAGGGCTCTGCTTCTGCCACAGAAGACAGCAGGAGGCATTTACCCTAAAGTATAATATGTACTGTAGTGTAAATATAAATGTTCTGAAACTTCACTTGTCCTTAAACCTCTAAGAATCTCTCATGATAAAGCAGAGATCTTGATAATAGTCATTAACATTTTACTGCCAACAGCTTTAATTTCCATTTTGGATGAGAATAAAAATGTTGATGTTTAGAGAAACAAGATATGAGTATTTAATAATTTCTATAGCACGTTTCAAGGCACCCAAAGTACTTTACATTATTGATCATTTATTCATTTGCACTCACATTCACACTCTGGTGATGGTAAACTACATTTGTAGCCACAGCTGCCCTGGAGCAGACTGACGGAAGTGTGGCTGCCAATTTGCACCAAACAAGTATCCACTACCAAACGTTCACATACTAGTGTGAGTGACACCGGAGACAAGGACACAATGGCACATGACTGAGACAGAGTGGGATTCGAACCATCTCTTCAGTTATTGAACAACCCACTGTACCTTTTGAGCCACATCCATCCAATTTACGTAGTTAGTGGTTCACGATTTTGTAGAAGAATTACATTTACAAGGCCAATTTCGTTTCCTTATGTCTATTAGGAGGTTTAGTTTAAACACTTTACTTGTTGCTGCATGAACCACCGTCAGGACCTACACAACAAAACACGATTAAGGGGTTATTGAAGTAATTTCTGATTCATCATTGGTTTTTCAGTGTCATGAAAGTAGTTTACTTCTGACTGAGCTGATGCCCTGCAATCTGAAGGTCATGTAGATATAAAAATGAGTCTTGCCTTAGGAGGGCATGCGTCCAAGAAAAAAAAAAGTGGATAAAAAAAACCTGGGCAAACACAAGCAAAACACTCAATAAAGGGACATTTTAGTGAGAGCAGATACACTCGCTACATTAGTGGTTCACTATTTAGTTCTTACCAGTTCTCTTAGAACAGTTGTTCTCAACTAGTAGGTGATATTATTACATCTTAATATTGGAATCCTCCCACCATAAAATCCAAAACCAAAGTGTCTATTTGGAGCCACTATAGAAAAATGATGCAAAAGGAAACATTACCTCATGTAATACAATGTTAATATGCCATTTACATGTGATAATGCATTAATATAAACATTAATAATGTTATATTCCATTTCTGCCAGTCATCAAAGCCTCTGGCATCACACTGGACCTTGAAACCCGACCAAATGAAGGATAACCAGTTTGTTGGTTCATCACTCGACTTCCATCCACTGTTTAAATCCCTGCTCTAATCTTACATATTAATGCATATAACAACAAAAATATGATTCAGTGGAATTTAACAGGCGCAGCTACCAAAAGAGAACTAAAAAGGTAACCACACCAACTGAGCCGTTTAATAATATATTTCTTTCATCTTGTGGAAACATAGTGTTAATTGTAAATAGGGTTTGCTAACATAAGACTTTACTAACCATGCAAAGCTCAGACACCAGATGACTCACCAACTTTCACTTCTGTGTTTGCAGTGCAGGAGTACTGTAGGAACCTATATACACTGTGCCTGGTCATGTCTAAAAATTAAATCCTGTTGGGTAAATATTTTAGAGGACATGAAAAATATTCTTGGAGTGTCTTTGAAACGACCCTTTATCTCTACTCTTGAGACATTCAACTTTGGACATTATCGACACCAGCTGGAAAAGACTTTATGATACCTTTGCATATGCTGCAAGGAAAGTCTTGTATAAATGACAAACTTCCCAGTAAAACAACTTGGCATAAAATCCTTATGGAATGTCTTCCTGTGAAATATTTGACCTGTTTTCTTCATTCCTCAAAGGGACCATTTATGAGAACTTTGACTCATTCATTCATTCATTAACTCCTCAGTCAGTTCTATAATTTCAGACCTCACCAGTGACTTAAAATCTTTGGTGGCTGTTCAGTCAGATCACCACTGATCTAACTTGTCACTGCGTGAGTGTCAGATCTTTGTTTTCTCTTCACTTTTACTCCATACTGTGTACTATTTCCTTTATCTTGGATTAGCCTGCTCTTTTTTTCTTACTCTGCTTATTATCTTCCAAGAGCTTCTTATTTTTATTTTCATATAGACCAGGTGTTGTGCTGATCCATTTTTTTTTTTAATTTTCAAAATTTATAAAATCTAATAAAGATTGAATTGAAAAAACAAACAAGTCTTTACTTCGCTTAAACCCTTTGAGACACAATGTATATGGAACAATGGATATGTTGTTTTTGTTTGTTGTTTAAAGTAATTAACAACGGAATGAAACTACTACTATTACTGAAAGCTGTAGCATCCAAATTATTCGTGAATGTAAACTTCCTTTATTACACGTCCAGTCAATATAGGATGTGCATGTAGTAGACCTGCTTCAAATTCATGTGATAACAGATTCTTCACATCAGTAGGACTTTATTTATTTAACAAGACTTCCATTTAAGGCTCATTCATGCTCACTTTACATGCATTAATCAATATATGTTTTTAATGTTGTCAAGCAACACTGCCTTTATACTTCCACACATCCAGTGTGTTGGAGTCTCAATCAGTCCACCAGAGGGTGCTATTCTTAATTACCAGCACTGGCTAAAACCCATGAAGAAGAGTGAAGTCAGAAGAAAGTTAGTAATACCAAACATGGCAACCACAGAGCAGGTTTTACTAATGTGGATAATAATATTGATATTGACAGAAGTAGTTGCCATAAATATGTCTGTAGTTTTTCTCTCACTCGTACAGTCACTCTTTGAAAAGTTCCGCTATTTCTGGAAATTATTCTCTTCAAATCTCAACACTGCCTCCACGGTTTTTGATGGTGCTGCTTCATATTCTCAGTGTGGGTACATATCTGCAAGCTCCCAGAAAACAGAGAGATTTAGGTACAGAATGAATGCAGAGGATGGACAAAACACTCCATCCATATACTTCTGTATCTTTACCGTAGAGCATGAATGAGATCTTATTGCTCAGTCGACCATATGAAAAAGCCTTTTACATGTTAACTAATCCCAGCAGAATTCCAAGGGAGACGTCGAAAATACAAGTAAAATTCTGACACATTTCATAATTTTGTCCAAAGGATACTATTGTTTTTGTCTCAAAACTGTAGCATAAAAACATAAGAAAGTCACATAAAAAAAATACTCTTGAATTCTGAATCATACATTTGAAATACAAAGAAATTCAGTGAGAAAACAAAAGCCCAGAATAGGATCTCGTCTGAAGCTTCACCCATAGGTGCTGTCACAATCATTGTGGTCATTTGGGTGACATACTGTCAGAGATCAGGGGTTAATCTCTTTAGTGGACAATAACCTCTTAACCTGTCTTCACACATTCCATCCAAACTCTTTTGCTCACACACTTTATGTGTGTAGTTAAAGCGCAGGTCTGATAGGTTCATGACAAATGGAGCTCGTGTTCCATTTCCATTATACTACCACTATGAATTTCTGTGGCATTAAGTATTGATAAGTTAATGTTTGAAGAAAACCGTGACCCACTCTGACCAGGTCAATCCCATTAACATCGTGTCGTTGTGTTAACCGACATGTCAGCTCACATTGGCCACTCATGAATTCGAAACAACACACAAACTCACTCTAGCTCGAGGAAAAACCTAATGTCTCAGACACATTTCACTGTCTCATATATGCAAGTATTATGTGTTTTGACATTTATTATCAGCAAAAACACAATAAATGTCGATTGAAATGTTACATTAAATGCTTTCAATACTGTGACCCAAAAAATTAAAAGTAAAATAGTTTTAAAACGTTTTCTTTGGTCCATGTAGAACCAAACTTGGTATAGTTTTCAATGCTATGCCCAGCCATATATTTTATCACAAATAGGGATGTAACGATTACCAGTATAGCAATAAGCTGTGGTAAAATTCCTGAAGGTTAGCGATTCGGTTAGAATTCTAATTATCATGACAACTGTGTTTGATTACCGCTCTCTGGAAACTCACAGTACAGCTCATTTCCTGGAGGAGCAGCAGCATCACAGGTGCACATGTCAGTTTGTAATGTTTGGCCTCTGAAAACATGGCTGAAGGCACCTGCATGGACAACACTCTGGAGATTCAGGTATAGTAGATCCCACATGGACCAGAGAGAGAGAGTTCAGTGTGTGTATTTTGTGTGTGTATAAGTACTTTTTGAACATTTTGAGCACAATTTCAACAATACCGCGATAATACTAACCATAATAATTTTGGTCACAATAGCCGTGATAGGAAATTTTCATATCGTTACATCCCTAATCACAACATACATGCATTTCATTTCAATATAAATACTTAAATACTGCCAATTAGCACAGCTTTGCAGTGGCAAAAGTGAACATTGACACACAATATATTTGTGTTCAACCCAAACAGGGGCGGAGCCAGAGGGGTAGCTACGGGGGCAATTGCCTCCCCTGGAATCTGATTGGCTCCCCCAGGTGCTCCCCC
>JAPSES010070686.1:0-10966 GCA_029822895.1 Maxillicosta whitleyi | reverse complement strand
GGGATAAATGATTTCCTGGCTCTATTTGTTTGGAATGAGGGCAGTCTGAACCTCCTGCCTGAAGGCAACAGCTCATATGTCTGATGTAACGGGTGTGATACATCGTCACAAATAGTATGAGCCTTGTTTGCCACTCTTCTTTCTACTGTCATGGCCATTCTATTTAGTGGCTGGCAAGCAATTTTGCTGGCCATGTTAATGATCTTATGTAGCTTATTTTTATTTACAACGACTCTAAATTGCCTTAGCTTCCACATGAAGTATAGCCTCTGCCTCCCTTTTTTGTAGATGGCATCCGTATTACATGTCCATGTCAGTTTATTATCGATCATTGTTCCCAAATATTTATAGTTCATCACCACCTCAATATCTTCCCGATTTATGACCATGTTCTGATGGGTGTGACTCCCTGTACTGAAATCTATTATCAGTTCTTTTGTCTTTTTGTGTTGAGAAGAAGACCGCTGGCTTTACACCAGTCTGCGAACTGATCCACCCAATCCCTATATTGGGTCTCATTGTTGTTCTGTATTCACCCCACTATAGCTGTATCGTCTGCAAACTTAATTGTGACATGATCCACTGTGTTACTACAGCACTCATTTGTGTAGAGTGTAAACAATACAGGGGAAATTATGCTCCCTTTTGGAGCCCCCGTGTTTGTTAAAATCTGGGGCGACACAGCCCTGTTTACCCGGACACACTGTGTCCTCTCAGTCAGGAAAGACTCAACCCATCCTATTATGTTCGCATTTACACCCAAGCTCAACAGCCTCTCCATCATAAGGTGGGGCCTGATTGTGTTAAACGCGGATGAGAAATCTATAAAAAGAATCCGAGTGGTGCTTTTGCATAGCTTTTGTAAGCGTCTTTCCAAAGCATAGATCGAGTGTTTTCTCCCTCCGTGTATGGCACTTGACATACTGGTAATAATTAGGCAGCACACTTTTGATAGAACACGCATTAAAGTCTCCGAGAATAAACTTTGGAGCGTCAGGAGCAATGTTTTCTAGTTTGGCCACTGTGTCGCATATCTTGTTTCCAGCAACACCTTGTGTTCGTGCGGGGATGTATATATACAACGGTGACAAACACTTGCCCAAATTACACAAGTAAACTATACATCTTATCTACTCCATCGAACTGTCTGTTTCCTTCTATACAACATATTGGAAATGAGGTATGTCTTTCTTCAGGATCTCATCACCTCTGGCATTTTTACAGAATCCAGGTGTGCCCTTGGTTCCGTTTGAGTCATGGATCTGTATGTTTGACAATTACATGACAGCTTTAGCCGATAAGATGGAGGACAAGAGGTAAGGTGCACTGTTGATCCACACTGTTGGTGGGGAAGCCCAGCACATTTTCTATATACTACTGGGAACTAGTGAGTGTTATATGGATGCCTTGCAGACTTTAAAGATATTTTTATACTGAAGTTTAACACCGTCACAGAAAGGAGTAGGTTTCACTATACAGCACAATGTGTGCACAATTGACTGCTCAGTATGCTGCTGTCTTGCATGAGCTAATTGTTACATGTGAGTTTGGTGTAATAGCTAAAGATATGATCTGGGTTCATATAGGAGAAGAGACCAAAAACCCAAGGATTGGAGAGAATTTGTTAATGGAGTATAAACTTACTCTACAGATACCTCGTACAATGTCAGCTCAGATCGAATTGCGCTAGCTTAAGCTAAAGCTATGGCTACCCCGGCACCTGAGGCTGTTGTTGGTATGCTTAAGAAGGACTTTGTACCCTTGCAGACGTGAGAGATACAAGCATGGTCAAAAAAACCTGCCCTCCGGCATGCCCAGGACACCACCACAGATGACAACCAGACCACAGCCTTCCAGTAAGACATGTTACTTCTGTGGCTCCTTAACACACATAGCTAGTTTTCCCAAGTGGCCCTGCTAAATCAGCCACATGCAGAAAGTATAGTAAATATGGACATTTTGAGGGAGTCTGCAGGAGCAGGACTGTTTCAAGCAAAGTGAGGAAGTATCAGTCGACCATGTTGACACTGTTAAAGTGAAGAAGATATGACTGAACATAATAGCAGACTGATGTGTAAAATCTCTATGCACCAGGTGGTCCTACAGCTACGCTGACTTGATAGTCGTTGCTGGCTCTGGTGTCTCAATTATTCCTATGCACCTGTACACCCACTCTCCAAGCCAACACAAAGATTAATGTCCTGGGCATCCCCCGTCCTTAGACCCTCCTTCTCGGCCTAGGAAAAACTCCAAAAATCCAGTGGGAAAGGAGAAACCTCAGGGAGAATCACAGTGAAAGGAGAGATCCACTCCCATGGACAGACAGACTGTAGATGCACCAGGACTGATGGACATGCATTTATGGATGTGGTTCCAGTCCATTATGATATGGTTGGGTGGATTCAGAAAAGCTTGGAATGGTAATAGGCTTTGCCCACAAAATAAAAGCAAGACCAAAGGTTCACTCTGTGCAGCAAAAGTTACACCGTCTGCCGTTTGCTGTGCATGATGCAGTCTCCCAAGTATTACAGAAATTGGAAAATTATGAAATTAGTGTTGTGTTGTTCACAAATGAACCGTTCTTTTTGAACGAGTCTTCGAAGTGAACGACTACAACTAGTTCGCGCTGCCTCTCATTCTCGATTGTTCATGAATCAGCAGTCTCTGCTCACTGGCAGCAGGTCGGTTGCTGAATCTCGGTCGTTTGCGAAACAGCAGGATCTGTTCAGTAGCAGAAGGGTGGACGTCCAACTTGCATTTTGATCTGTGCAGAGTAGCGCCACTTGACTTCTTTAAGGGCTATCTGAGCCCTATTATCAGAGCGTTGACACATGTCAGGTCTTTAGTTTACAGTTTAGAGCCCTCAGATATACATTTCAAATCACAGCGAACGAGTTCAGCCTGCCTCAGTCAGCTTATGAGCGAACGAATGGACAGCCAGCAGCCAGCCTGCCACTGGGCTGGGCGCATAGCAACAGTTTCCATGACTGTGATGAACAATGAAGAACGTGGCTCTGGAGATTGCTGCATACTGTGTTTGTTTTTTTATGTTAATGTAATTTGTAATAAGCGTTGCTGTTGAATATGAGCAAAATGGGTTTAAACAACTGCATGAAACAGTCTACATCTATAGTAGTTGACTTTACTTTATTTCCCATGTACTGGGAGATACCATTATCAGAAAGTTCGCACCACTATGGGGGCGGGGGGCATGCATATCTACTACAATTTCATATTGATACTTTAAAAAAAAAGAGAGAATAAAATACAGCGGGCTGCTACTACATATTTATTCAGAACTAGCATTTGTATTCATTTTTCCAGCAACACCACTCTCGTACTGGATGAAGCTAGTGCCAGATACAGTACACACTAGTGGTGTGTCGTTCACGAACGAACTGTTCTGAACGGATCTGTTGCTCGAACAGCTGCAGCTGCAAAAGGTCTTGCGAGATGTGACGTCATCAAAATGAACGAGTGAACGAATTGAACGAACAAATTCCTTTGCTGAACTGACCGACATGAACGAACTGGAGGAAATGAAGAATGATGTTCTCAAACGAAGCACAGATGTTCTCCACCAGGGGCGTCGATAGACCTGGGTATTCCCGGCTGAAGCCTCGAATCTCCGGGGAATAGCCCCTGATCTCTCTGGACCATCATAATTAAAATATGTGTCAGTGACGTGCGGTCAGGGGAGGCAGGTGAGGCTGTGCCTCTCCTCATGAGAGGAAAAAGAAACAAAATAATAGAATAACACAAGTATTAATATTTGTCCTCTGGACTATGATTTTGGAGTGGTTCTTAATGTATTTTGACTATTTTTATCATAAAAATCGCAGAAAATTCTGTATTTCCTGCTTAACTAAATGTAGTGTCCTTCATAGACCAGAGCTGAGGCGGTTTAAGCCCCTCAGTGGGTGTTAACCACAAATGTCTGATGACCACAGGAAAAGGGAAAGATTAATAGATTACTAAATATGGAAATCTATGTCCAGCCTTGAGCTGAGCTCCTCTCCCTAGGCCTCATGTTCAAATGCATACAAACCATTCACATCACATAATACATAGGACATATAACATATATATCAATATATATGATGTACAACATGGAAAGACAACATTCAACAGACAAAAGCCACGACAGTTCCCCCCGTTTCTCCAGAAATCCTGGAGAAACACTATGTTGCAGAAAGAGGCGAAAAACCCTGATCAGTGACGAGGACCAGGGAAAACTCCATCTTCGACCCTCAAATCTGAACGGCCGCTGTCTCGAGCCTGGAACACAGTCACTTAACATTCCTCATGTCTCACATAGAATGATAATGATTTGATTTGATTAATATGATTGTGGATCCTATAAAAACCAGTAAAAATATCAAACTTCATTATGGATATAGAATTAAATATTGAATGTAGGCTGCTGCAGATTTCTTGCTCAGGCCGTAGCAGGATGTATTTACCAATAGTATTATTGTAAAGAATGAGGAATATTTAAGAATGTGTCCTTTGTGAAATAACACATCTCGTTGTGAATTGTCCATTGTAGTATAACGGCATCTCGTGTAGATCCGTCATTGGTGACACAGACTGTCCGACTGCATGCCACCTCGTTGGGCTTTGGCTGCCATGTCGGAGAAGAGACTCTGTCACCTCTTCCCTTTGGTGTCTCTCACTCCTCCTCGCTGTCTGATGATTGGTCCTGTCATTCAGGATCCTCCCAGTCGGGGGTTGGGAATAAGTCAGTCACTCAGTGGTCTTTTACTAATATCTGTTTCTCTACCCTGAATAGCTGGTTTAATATCCTTCTCCCACTAATCCTACTATCTAACTGTATTCAAATGTGTATATCTAGGTGTTTCTAAATACAGTAGAAATTCTTCTCTACACCATAGTCCAGCTGCACCTCCTAGTCCTAACACTGTTCTCTGTAACCACTCAACTATAGTACTGTTTGTGTCTTATCACCAGTCCTTTCTCCTCACTAACAATTACCTTTACTTCTTTAATTACCTTGGCCGTTGTAGCCGTCGTCATCAAAGCTGTCGTTGGAGTTGTGGTCTTAATCGTGGTAGTTATTGCCGTTGTCGGAATCATAGTCGTTGTAGCCATTGTAGTCTTCGTTGTCATCGCAGTGGTATTTGTCACAGGTCATGCAGTCTCAACAGCCTTAGTACTTGTAGTTGTTATAATTGTTTCAGTTGTCACACGAGTAGTCTTTTCATCAGCAGTTACCATGGTCAGTCTAGTCTTGATAGTCATTGTTGTCGTGGTACTCAGAGTTATTGTAGTAAGGGTCGTTACATCATTTAATGGACATCTTTTAATCTTTTAATGTGAAGTAATTCGTACTTCGTCTGGATCAGATAAAATTATGTCTTTCTGGAATTTCAGTAAATAAGATAGTTGGCACATCATTGATCATTTCCTTTAATAAGTAAGAATTTTTCAATAAATTTTCTTTCTCTTCCATTAATAAGTAAGAATTTTTTTACTTTAATTTACTCAACTGTGTATGTGAGGGAGTGAGAGAATCATAAAGTTAGCACTATTACTTATTGAAAATTTGTAATGAGGCTTTTATTTTGAAAATCTCTCTCTCTCTCTGTGTGTGTGTGTGTGTGTGTATGTGAGAGAAAGACCTCATCATAAATTTTGTACTATTCCTTATGTCACATTTTAATGGGGCTTTTATTTTGATAAGTGTGTGTGTGTTTGTGTATATTTCTGTGTATCTCTCTCTGTGTGTGTTGTAGTACTTTAATATACAAGTCAGTTTAAGTAGTAGTTGTACATGCATTTTAAACATTACTACCATCTGCTGTCCCTTTTTCCCCTGTGCATGTGCACCCTCATGGGTCATTTGGATCAGCCAATCAGCTGTCATCTGGAAGGAGCTATGACACTGCAGGCACATGTCAGCCATGTGAGGAAGACAGGAGTGGATTCAGAGGCAATTTGACAGGAGCACCATGTGTCACAAAAATGGCTGTAAATCAAAAACCATACATCCTATCTGGAAAATTCTTTCATGTGAGAAGAGGGGAGGGTCGTGTGAATGCACTGATAGATAATGTCAGAACTAAAGAAGTAGTGACCTCATGAAATGACAGTTAATGTGCAATTCAGTGGAGTAAATTAGTCACTCTGTACTTCCAAAGCCATAGATGAAAAACTAAACACTTAAATCCAAAAATGAGACCAGTTTATGAAAGACAACCCTTTTACCTTCAGTTTGAGGCGTCATTTGTTAGTTTAACCTCAGAAATGTGGACGTTATTCAGAGCGGTTTGTACATTGTGTGAAACCCCCACAAACGAGCTGTTAAGGTCTGATAAATCAGCATGAGCATAAATGGTGATTTCTCAAGAACCGTACATCGTATCTGAAATTTTTTTTGGATGAGACAATTCTGGAGAGTCTTGCACCACTCACGATATGCAACATGTTGGGGACTTTTCAAAATAAAATTTTGGGTGTCAAAATTCGCAAGTTTGCCTGTAATGAAAAAAGTTTGACCGACAAGAATATTCCCTGAGAACACTTTTTTGGGCTCATAATTCTGTATCTTTTTGACCCAGCAGCTTGTGTCTAGGGTAATCGCACTGGGGGAGATAGTTTTTGAAGGTTTTCCACTCAAATGGCAAATTGCGAAGTTTCTGTACAAGATAAGTTGGGGGTATGAGTGTACGTTTTTTTGTGCACAATGTAACGAACAGTTTGGCGCTGGTTTTGTGCCTTTAGAGCATCCCTCCAAGAAGCTCAGATGGCTCCGCTCTTACTTTGAAAGGCAAATTGCGAGCTTCGTGTTGAAGTAAAGTCATAGGTACCAGGGTATGAAATGTCGGGCTTGATGAGACATACATTTTGGTGTTGGTTTTGTGTTTCTGTGCCATTCCTACTGGCAGCTCGGGGTGATTTTGTGTGTTTTCATGATTTTAGGGGGCGCTTATCAGGTACTACAGAATCTCACTCCAACGTTTTTTTAAAAGTTGGCAGCTCTGGAATTCATACATTGAGAGTGGAAGCATAATGTATTAAGCAGTCTTTGGTTAGGAGAATATTATAATAAAAAATCATGTTTTTAGGAAAGCAAGGTAATATCATTACTTGTATGATGTCCAGACTCTAATCAATTACATCTTCATTATTGTGGTCAAACACTGTGCCAATGGGGTGCTGCAAGGATCCTCGGCTACTACACAACATGTCTTGCAAATATCATGAAGCTTAGATTGCTATGCCATCGTACAAATTAACAGGTTTAGGTAAAATATAGTACATTGAAAGATCACACACACCAAAAAAGGTGAGGTGCTAGCCACTCGCGCAACAATGTAGAAAAAAGAAAAAAGTGCCGCACACTCTTACTCCAAAAGTGTTGTTTTAATGACATTTCGGCCCAACTGGCCGTCTTCAGATTTTTTAAAACAATGAACCTCCCGTGAGTCCCTTTATCCCCCATCCAATTAGTTCACACCTGGATTTCAAGCTTGCCCATTGATTGGTAAATTGATCCATACCTGAGCTCCAAGCCCATTTCTTGGTGTGACCGTGATACACAATATATACAAATATTTACACTTTCGCAGACTGTGGTTACAACATCATTTCATATAAACATCACAAATAACACATTCTGTAAAACAAATCAAAGAAAACATCTTAGATCATATTCTATATTTAGAGCATATGGTGTTAGTGTTTTTAAATGATAGATCCAAAAGTGTTCTCTCCTAGAGAGCAAGTTATCTAAATCACCACCTCTAGGGGGCACAGTAACCTTCTCAATACCAATGTACCTCAGGGAGGAAATGGATAAATTCAATAAAATGAGCAGCTACTGGATAATTCAAATTTTTGCACCTAATTGTACTTCTGTGTTCTGCTATGTGTGTTTTTAAAGATCTACTGGTCTTACCTATGTAAGATTTTCCGCAAGGGCAAGTTATTAAATATCATATAATATCACAGTATTGCACAGTATTTTGTATTGCATGAGATTTTACCTTTAATTTGAATTTCTTTACCTGTATGTGGATGTTTAAAACTGTTGCATTTGTAGGTGTAATGACATTGGCTACAATTCCCACATCTATTTCCATCTGGGATTGGTGCAAAAGTCATTTGGGACACAGTTGGCTCTGGGGGCAAATAAGAATGAACAAGTTGGTCTCTTAGATTTCTACCCCTTTTGTAAACGACCAATGGTCTTTCTTTGAAAGCATTATTCAATTGATAGTCTGTTTCCAAAATGTGCCAATGCTTCATTATTATGTTTTTCAGTTGTCCTGAACTTCTACAATATTTTGTAGTGAATATCACATGCCCATCTGATTTCTTTTTTGGCTTAGTTTTCAACAGGTCTGCTCTTGGTATAACCTCTATCTTTCTTGCTGCTTTATTTAAAACTGAATTTTTGTATCCTCTAGCTCTAAAGTTATCTCTCATATTTGTCATGTTTCTTGTTAGATCTTCTGTTTTTTAGAGATACGCTTTAAGCGACAGACTTGACTAAATGGTAGACTATTTTTTAAAGGCAAAGGATGGTCTGAGTCTACCCTCAGTAGTGAATTTCTTGCTGTAGGTTTTCTGTAAAGATCTGTATACAACCGTTTTCCATCTCTGATAATCCATACATCCAAAAAACACAATTTGTTGTCATTAAAATCCATAGTAAAAGATATGAACTCTGAACATGAATTGAGATAATTGAAAAACTCTGTTAATCTTACTTGTGGGCCTTGGAAAAGGCAAAAAACATCATCTAAATATTGTTTCCATAAGAGGATATTGTCCTTGAAAGCATGGCTGGAATCAATATACCTTTCCTCAAATAAACCCATATACAAGTTTGAGAAGGATGGAGAAAAAGAACTACCCATTGGTACCCCATGTTTCTGCATATAAAATGTTTTCTGGAATACCCAGTAATTGTGCTTTAAGATTAAGTTTGACAGCTCCAAAATACATTCTTTTGATGGATTACTCATTGAATCCTGTAAATAGTGATTCAGTGCTAACATGCCTCCATCATGTGGTATGGATGTATACATAGCATTGATATCAAAAGAAACCAAATACATTTCATCATCTCTACATTCAATGGATCCAACAATGTTTACTATATGACCTGTATCTTTTGTGAAAGAAGGTAACACTTCAGTCAAAGGTCTAATGAAGTAGTCCATGTATGTAGATATATTGGAAGTAATAGAACCAATGCTGGCCACTATTGGTTGGCCCGGTGACTGGTCAAGATTTTTATGTATCTTGGGTAATGTGTAGAAAGTTGGGGTAACTGTATGTTCTATCCGTAGGAAGGCATGTTCTTTTTTTTGTGATATCTCCTTTTTCAAACAGCTCATTAAGAGTGTCAGAAATTATAGTCTTAAAATGTTCTGTAGGATCTATGGGTAGTACTTGGTAGAAAAAAGTGTCAGATAACTGTCTTAGACATTCAGTCACATAATCAGGAATAACAGCTGCAATCCACAAACTGCCTGTGCTGCAGTTCTCCCTTATAATGGATGGCACCCAGGACATTACTGAAACAGGGCAAATATCAATATGCCTACGGTATGTTGATGAAGACCTGGAGCCACTGGAGGAGTTTGTTGGGCTTTATGAGGCATCTTCCACCACAGGAGAGCAACTCTTCAGGATTGCCTCAGATGTACTGCTTCGGCTGAATCTGCCGTTTTCGGGTCTTTGTGGCCAGACCTATGATGGAGCTGCCAACATGTCTGGGCAGTTGTCTGGGACACAGGCCCTAATTCGGGAAGAGCAACCTTTGGCCAGTTTTATCCACTGCGGCCCACATTGTGTCAACCTGGTTACACAAGCAGCGTGTACAGCAACTCCAGTGATCAGGGATGCATTGCAGTGAATACACGAGTTGGCGTGTTTGTTTGCACAGTCAGGGAAAGTAAAGGCCGCTTTCAAGGATATTGCCAAAACAGCCTCTGGTTCCTTCACGTCCATCAAGCCTCTGTGCGCCACCAGATGAACTGTGCGCACATCAGCCATCAGAGCTGTCCTCAGACAATACTCCTCTATCTTGGCTGCCCTGGAGGAGATGGCAGCTGCTGAAGTCACAGACAACACCACCTCGAGAGCGAATGGCCTCCTTGACAGGCTGCAGCGGGGGAACACCATCCTTGGCCTTCTCCTAGGTAAAGAACTGCTTGGGAGGTTGGAGGGCCTGAACATGTCCCTGCAGGCAAGAGGGACCACCATCACAGGAATGCTGCAGGCTGTTCAGTGCACAAGGCAGGGCTGTCTGGCACTGAGGACGGATGAAGCATTCAGGGCCATCTTTGTTCAAGCTGTGGACCTTACCACAGATCTTGACCTCCATCCGATAGAGCCACCGCGTGTGCGTGTACCAGCAAGAAGATTTGGTGGTCAGGCCCAACACCACACTCCAGCAACAGCAGAGGAGTACTTCAGAGTACAGTTCTTCAGTGCCATAGATACAGTAGCAACCCAGCTACAGGCTCGATTTGACCAGGCAGGCCTTGACAACCTGATGAAGTTGGAGGGCGTGCTACTGGCGGGAAGCACCAACAACACCATGGTGACACAGTACCCGGAACTGGATCCACAGGCTCTGAAAATACAGTTGGTCATGTTTAGGGCAGTACACCAAAATTACAAATCCAGCAAGGAGGCTGCGCAAATATTAAGAGTACTTTCACCAGAAGTCCAAGTGCTCTTCCCTCAAGTGGAGACTCTGGTGAGACTGCTGCTCATGGTCCCTGCATCGTCTTGTGAGGCTGAAAGGAGCTTCAGTGCTCTGCGTCGCCTGAAGACCTGGCTCCGCTCCTCCATACAGATTTATCTGCGTTCCTGAATGCGTGTGTCCTGGAGACTTTTTTCCACATCCCGAAAATCCACTGGAAGAAGCGTCCCAGACCAGCTGGACCCGATGTCCAGTTGTCTGCAGAGTGAGTGTTCCATTCAT